>PVHP010050334.1:0-11845 GCA_004024765.1 Zapus hudsonius
AGAACCAGGGCCACCATTTTGTGGGTCTGGCCTATGTGGGTCCTGGGGAATTGAACTGGGGGCCTTAGGCACTGGAGACAAGTGCCTTAACCGCTGAGCCATCTTCCCAGCCCCCTTTGATTTTTTTTTTATGTTCAGAAACATCATGGAATTTGAGATGATTCTCCAGTAGACTGGGCTTTCTCCATTTTAGCTATGTTTTATTGCCAGAGCATTTGCACTTATAAATTTTTACCACTGTCACAACCACAGGTTTCATAATTTAAAAAATCAAATAAGCTTTAATGATAGTTCTATATTTAAAAAATAATTTCCTTTGTAAGTCTGGAACTTGTAATGAGGTGTTAAATATGTTTTTTATGAATTGTTGTTGGATGGCTCAGCAGTTAAAGGCGCTTGTATAAATTATTATTGCTTACTTTTCATGGTGTTATGAGACACACATTTCTTAAGGATGAACTATTTTATTTTATTATTTTATTTTGTTTATTTTTTCAGGTAAGTTTTCACTAGCCCAAGCTGACCTGGAATTCACTATGGAGTCTCTGGGTGGCCTAAAACTCACAGCAATCCTCCTATCTCTGCCTCCAGCTTTCTTGAACTTAACTCAGAGAGTGGATGGTTCAGATGACTGACAGCATTGCTTTTGTTTATGCTGAAAGATCAGTGTTCTGCTAGTTTGGTTATTTATAATATGATGACAATAGATTTCGGCTGCAGTAGCCTTAATGCATGTGCATATATATGCATGAAAAATTATGAGAATGCTGCATTATAAACTATACTGCTAACATTGTCAACTGAGAGAGGCATGCAATAATTCTGACCCATGTGGCTCACTACCATTCAGAGAAAACATTTGTGTGCCTGGTCTACTGATGATGTATGTGGCAATAACATCCTTTATCAAATATCACTGTGGGCTATACCAACAGTCCAGTCTAGTATTTCCCAAAGTAGATTCTATAGTTTAATAGGTATGAAATCCCCATAGCTCACATGTGTTTTCCCTATAAAATACTTGAAGAATACTCCTTTAAAGAAAACATTTGACTTTAATTGCTCTCAAAATTCTTTTGATAATGAGTACATTGCTAATGTCCTGCCATATTTATCTATCCTAGATCACATATTGGGAAAATAATACTGGAGAAAATAAAACTGACAAAAATATTAATGAAAGGTTTCATAGGTTTCATATGTCTCTAGCCCTTCAATATTCAATAATTATCTACTGGACTAAAGATGTAGTTCTGTTGGGTACAATGTTTGCCTAACATGCACAAAGTCATGGCTTTGATCCCCAGCACTGCATAAACTGGGCACATGGTGCATGCCTGTAATCCCAGAACTCAGAAGATGAAGGCAGGAGCATCAGAAGTACAAGGTCATCCTTCGCTACATAATGTGTTCTAAGCCAGTCTGGTCTCATGACCTGGGTTAAATAGATAAACAGTTTTTTTCCAAATAAAATTATTAAGATTATATTGCCAGTACAAGATAAGATATCCAACTGCTCACCATGAGATATGCATGTATACCACATTAGCAGGGGAAACAGTGACATGGGTACTGCTCTCCATGTACAACCAGCTCCAGGGTGATAGTGACAGACAATGTGGCTACTCAAAGCCTATCAGAGCAGAAACCAAGAGGTCACAGAGAACTCAGCACTACTTCAGATTGCTAACAGGCCCACCATGGCTCTGGGAACATTGTGGAAGAAGGCGCAGAAATAATGCAAGAGTAACAGAGTGGGAAGCAATACTGTGAAACAGCCCCCCTCCAGAGAATGACTGAGGCCTTCATGACATCACAGTGAATACCAGCAACCCCACGGAGGAGGACCCTCAGGGTTTAACCTTTTATAAAAATAAAAAAAATATATTTTAGTACAGGCACTCTTTCTAATGATGCAGTAAACAAACATCAGTGCATTTATGTTGCTAACTCCTCTCAACTAATTAATAATGTGTCTTTGAAAATATTGGCATGTGTCTGTATGGGTACACCAGGGCCTCCTTCCACTACAGTCAAATACCAGACACTTGTGCCACTTTTTGCATCTGGCTTACATTTATGATGTGGGAATTGAACTCAGGTGGACAGGTTTGCAAGAAAGTTTCTTTACCTGCAGAGCCATCTTTCTAGTCTCCTGTAATTCTTTTAAAAATATATTTATGTATTTATTTTCCCGGCTCTCTTGGGAGTCAATCATTGATATTTTATTTAGGGAAAGATTGCCCATGTGATGGTACTACCTGTCAAAATAATTATTAGTATGAGAAAACATTTCTTGGTCACGTGAATTTAAACCCCAAAGACCAGCAAATATTGAAACAATAGTGACAAATTGTTAAACTATCAAGTACATAAATTTAACATATTTATAAATATTGTCAAATTGCCATTCAATGAAGCTGTCATTTTAGACTACCAGTAGCAATGTGTGCATGAACCTGATTTCCATATCTTTACTGATATTGATTGATATTATTTTGCTAATCTTATTTGTAAAAGTTATTACATTCTACATGCTAATGATGATTGCAATGATTAATATCAATATTATTGAGTAATAACTACCTGTGAAATAAAATTCTAAGTGCTTTATTTAACTTATTTTTTTCTTCATATCTACTTTAGATGTAAGTAATGTTTTGATACAATTTTTTTAGTGATCAAATCATGGTAATGAGCATTTATTTCTATCTCCTTATATTATTGAATTGTAACATGTATACAAGCATTCACATTGATGTGTTTCACCATTATGTGCTCATTTTTCTTCTTCTTCTTCTTCTTCTTCTTCTTCTTCTTCTTCTTCTTCTTCTTCTTCTTCTTCTTCTTCTTCTTCTTCTTCTTCTTCTTCTTCTTCTTCTAGATCAAGAAACTGAAGGCTTCAGAAGGGTTAACTAGGCACTGGGAAGATAGCTCAGTGGATAAGAGTGCTTGAAGCACAAGCATGAGAACCTGAGTTGATCACTTCTATCCATGGACATACATGCCTGTAAATACAGTGCTGAGAGAGATAGAGACAAAAGGCTCACTGGATAGATATCTAACTGAAAAAAAAAATGACAGCTTCAGGTTCAGCGAGTCAGTTTCAGGAAATCAAAGCAGAAATGTGGTTGAGGAGGATACCCAAAGTTCTCCTCTGGCCTCCACACTTGTGTGCTATGGGTGCAGACATGTGCACACACACATGCATACAACACACACAATAAATAACACAATAAAAATTTTAAAAAGAAAGGATAAATAACATGCGTGAAGATATTCAGTTGATAAATGATGGAACTTGTGAAAGGATGCTCATTGAAACATCATTTTAATTAAAAAAGACTAGAAGATTACTCAATAGCCACTAATAGATGAATAAAAACTATATCATGATCATTCCATATATAATAGTATTATATGAAGCCATTGAAAAGGAGACATAATTATACATATCAAAAGCAGGAGATCTCCAACAAAGATCTCCAAAAATAGAGTTGTATGAGGAATGTTTATAGCATGATACCATTTATAGAATCCATATATAACCTATAGCAGGATTCACAAGAAAGAAATTGTACTTATCTATAGAGAGAAATTCATTGGGCAGAAGAATATGAAGAGTTTCTAGTCTTACTCAGGTTTGTATAGCTTTTGATACTTATTGGATTTTGTATTAACTCATGTGCAATACATGTTCATTACAAACACAAAGTCAGATAAGGAGACAAGATTACTGGCAACTGACTCACTTTAGTGCCATAAGATAATAACTGTTGGCTGGGCACTAAGGAGGCAGAGGTAGGAGGCCACCTTGAGAATGTATAGTGAATTCCAGGTCAGCCTGGGGTCAAGTGAGACCCTACAAAACAAAACAAAATAACTTGTAAATCATGTTCTGTTTCCTCAAGATATATACATATACATGCATACACACATATACATATACATGTACACATATATATGATAGAAAGATTGATATCATTTTATTCTTCATTTACCCAAGTAGAAGTTATTTTTAATACCACTAAGCACAAGGTACTGAAATCTGTACTGGAAATTGAGAGAGTAGTGATGGAAGTAGATTCCTTGTCTTTGTGGTACTTATGTTCTAGCAGGATGAAACAAATAATACCCTAAGTAGTTAGGTTTTCCCCATGGCAATAAGTTCAGCAAGAGACAAGCATAAGGTGTTAGCAGAATGAATCTAGAATGGAGGCCCAACAAAGACTTCCAAGAATACCTGAATTTTCAGGTTACCATAAAAACTGAGCAATATTAAGACAGGAGAAAGAAGAGCATGTTTGAAAGCCCTATAGGAGGAAAGAACACAAGGTACTAGAGGAAATGAAGGGGTGCTAATATGGCTGTAGCTTATAGAGAGAACAGGAAGATGTATGAATTGAGAACAGAGAGGCCTTGTAGGCCATCTTGAAAGTTTTAGACTGTATTTTAAGAGTATTGCAAAATTATGAAGGGCTTTAAGACAAAGGAGACACAATAATATTTGTGCTTAAGATGTTCACTTTGCTTAGTGTAGCAAATATACTAGAGAAAAACAAACATTAATAAGGGGTCCATCTAGGAGTTATTGTATTGCCTGGGCAGAAAATCATGATATAAGTCCATATTGAGAGAAGTTGATAAACTTGTAACCTATTTTATGAATATATCTGACATGAATTGTTGGTAAAAATGGTTTAAATGAAAGGGATGTTTCCAGAATGATTATTGGGTTTTTATCTTGAGTGAGTATGAGGAGGAGCTATTTCTAAGGGAGGGACCACAAATTAAAGAGAGAAGTTGCAATGTTCAGGAGCTTGGGACTGGACATGTTGAGGAATGGGTTGGATGCCATTTTGGAACTTAGATGAAAGAGCTCAGTGATAGAGACCTTTACATTATTGGTTTTCAAAAAAATAACATCATGGGGCTGAGGAGGTGTCTCAGATGTGAAATGTGCTTGCTTGTAAAGACTGCTGACCAAGGTTGGTGTCCTCAGTAGTCATTTCAAGCCAAATATATAAAGTGGCACAGGTGTATGAAGTTCACTTGAAGTGGCTAGAGGCCCTGGTGCACCAATACACATTCTCTCTCTCCCTCCCTCTCTCAATCTCTCTCTCTCTCTCTCTCTCTCACATGAATAAATAAAACTATTTAAAATTGATAATCATCTCAATGTTGCTTTGTATGTGTATGTGTGTGGTGTGCATATGTGTGTGTGGGTGCACATGTAGGGCATGTGCATCTGTGAAAGTGTGTTTGCATGTGTGCAGACACACTCCTTTGGGTGAATGTGCATGTGTGTGTGTGTGCGTGTGTGTGTGTGTGTGTATGTGTGTGAGCTAATGGTTGACATCAAGTGACTTCCTTGATCACTCTTCTCTTTATATCCTCAGGCCTAGTGTGTCACTTGATCCCAGACCTTGCTGCTGCCTTTAATCTAGTTAGCCAACTTGTCATAGGGATTTTCTTCCTGTCAATGCCTCCTGAAGTGTGGAAGATCCAACCTCAGTTGGTTACTCTTAGGCAGAAATCATTTCTATCCACTAGGCCATATCTCCAACACTGAATATACTTTTTTGTTTTTTTTTGGTTGTTCGGGGTAAGGTCTTGCTCTAGCCCAGGCTGACCTGGAATTCACTATGTAGTCTCAGGGTGGCCTTGAACTCATGGCAATCCTCCTACCTCTGTGATTAAAGGCGTGCGCCACCACGCCCGGCCTGAATATACTTTTGATAACAGCATAAATTAATAGAGAATTATGTTTTTTTTAAAGTAATGAAACATATAAAGATAAAAGCAGTGCCATGGAGATTTAAAAGAATAGTCATTTCTGTCTGGCTCATGATGGCGAACTAGAAGCCACGCGGTGTCCCCAGGGGAACAGAGGTTAGGATTTTTAGCTGTGATAGAGGCCATGGAAGCAAGCAATAGCCAGGTCCTCGACTCCAGTCGCTTTCCAGCAACAGAGTCTTCTGATCAAAACCTGAATCTATCTCAAGGGCGCACCGGAGGCAGTGAGTGCAAAAGCCCAGCTGGCAGGTCCTGCTCCTACGGGCTGAGACGCTCCCATTTCCGCGGCTCCCGGGTCTGAGCCGCTCGCGTTCCCGCAGCTCCCAGGTCCGGGCTGCTCCTGTTCCCGCCCATCTGAGCCGCTCCAGATCCCGAGGCTCCCGGGTCCGAGCTGCTCCCATTTCCTTGACTCCCGGGTCCGAGCGGCTCCCGTTCCGGCGGCTCCTGGGTCCAAGCCACTCGCATTCCCGCGGCTCCCGGGTCTGGGCCGCTCCTTGTTGGACATTAATTATTGGCTCTGCTACTGAGGGCACGGAGAGCTAAGGGTTAACAACAGTGTGTATGGTGAAACCCCGGTAACTCGGTAGGTGTTTCCCAGCTCCACCTACCCTAGCTCCCACCCCCATGGGCTTGCCACCGAAACCAGCATCCCACATCTCAGCAGGACTGGCATTGAGCAAAACTTCCTTGTACCCAGCCACAGGCCGTGGCTAGCATCACATATTTCCCGCCACTCAGGACCCCCAATGAGGTGTTCTCAGGTTGTCCCCACCCACCTGTCCCACACACCTGTCCCACCCACCTGTCCCTGTGCAGGCTGCCAACTCCCCACCCCCATCAAACAATCACCTTTTCCCTTCCCATTTCCCATGCCCTGGATCCCCTTTTTCCCTAGATAGTGTAGGTCCCCAAAATGGAATAAAGAACCACATGGATTGACAATACGCATCTGCTCGCCTCTGTGTCCCGCCGGATCCCCCTGCGCCTTCCCCCAGCTCTGTGGGCCCCAGCCCTGAGACAGCGCGGACAGCTCGCCCGGCTCCCGGCTCCCAGCTCCCGCTTCTCTCTCTGCGTTTTCCCTCCACCGAAGGCCTAAGGCACCTGTGGAGGCGAGAACCACATCTTGGCGCCCTGAACATGGGGCTCCCACAGACTGAAGAAACAAAATTCATCTCTACAAGACACGTAAGTCCCCCTCCTAGGGAAAAGCGGGGATCGCGGCTCAAAACTCTCATTTCCTACTTTTTTTTCAGTCCACGCCATCGCGAGGGATTCTCTCTGGAGGCGAAGAAGCAACTGAATTCTCTTGGCTGGGGCTACTCTCCAGCAGAGAAGGAAGGCTTTTAGCTGGAAGGATTGACCCCCACAGCCCCCCAGGTGTTGGCAAGTGACCATTCTATCATAGTCTCTATCTGGAATCAAATCGGTAACGCATTGACCAAGTAAATGCTCTTAGAGCGAGCCACCGAATTCTGAAATTTGCGGTGAGGCTTGCGCTTGAACTGCTAGGGAATCCCCCTTACTGCCAGTCAGTGAGGGAATGTTGCCTAGCAGTCTCGGCGCTTCTACATCTTTTTTATCATGGGGAATTCCACGTCCAAAAAGCAAAAATCTCTAGCCAAGGTGTTAAAAGCACTTCTAAAATTACAAGGACTTAAGCTGTCCAAGAAAAAAACTACTTACTTCTGGGAGGAAGCCCTTATGATTGCCCCTTGGGTAAATCCTGACAGCCCCTATGACTCACAAATGTGGTGCCAAATAGAATACCTAGCTAGAAACAAAAAGACCTCCCTTTCTTTTCTCCCAATTTTAGCCGTGATAAAACAATGCTTAAATCAACCCAAAATAAAATCTGACCCTAAAATACAAAAGTATGCCAGTTCTAATAAAAAGCCCCCCCCGAGGATCACTCAAGGACAGATATACAGTCTCTTAAAAATGCCATAGAAGAATTAAAACACATAGTCGTATGTGCCGCTGCGCAACCAGCTCAACAGTTCCCAGCCGAACTAAAGCCTGAAAAGCTAAAGCCTGAAAAAAACCAGCCCCAGCAGTCTGACACACCCACAATACAAGAGGAACCAAAAATCAAAACAGCCCCCTCCCCAACCTGCAAAACCTCCCCTGCTCCCTCGGAGGAGCCACTTACAATCTCACAACGGCTATGTGAATTTCGAGATCAAAATTGGAACACTAAAACACAGGAAGCTAAAACTATCTTGGCTTTTCCAGTAAATATTCAGCCAACTAGGTCCAAGCCTGCCGATTGGTACCCCTATCAAGGGAGTGAATTAAAAGAACTGAGACAGGCTGTCAGAGAAGATGGGGTACATGCCCCATGGACCAAATCCCTTCTCCACAGCATGTGTGGAGCACTTAACACCCCACAAGATTGGCGGGATATATGTAGGTCCTCTCCCCCAGCGCGCTATTCCTCCAATGGGAAGCGCTTTACAGAGATGAATGCCTCCAACAATTAAGGAATAATGAAGGTCGCCAGGAAACTCCTTGGGGCTTTGATGAACTATTTGGACAGGGCAACTTTTCCACGGGCATATAGCAAGCCTGCCAGCCTCCTGGATACTATGAACAGGTTCACCTGTGTGCCATCCATGCATGGGATAGAACTGCGCCCCCATCTGACTCCCGAGATGAGGCGTCCTCTTTGCTGCTCCTCCGACAAAAGCCGGAAGAGCCTCTCTCTGATTTTATTCTAAGAACCAAAACTAATTTAGAGAGAAAAATCCCTAATACAGCTGCCAGAGACGTACTCATTAGGACCATCTTATGGGATGGGATGACTCCAGAATATAGGTTAGCTTGCCAAGGACTAAAAAATGAGCATTATGACAAGTGGATAGTTGCAACCCAAGACATAGGAAGAGCGTCTCATAAAACTGCCTCTCTGGCACAGGCTCTTGCCACAGCATTACACCCCCAAGGAAAATGCTTTACCTGTGTTGAGGAAGGACATTGGAAAACAGAATGCCCAACTCTAGAAGACACCCTGGATAAGGCCCCTCTTGATAAAACCCCTCCACCAACAATTTGCCCCAGGTGTCACAAAGGATTTCATTGGAGGAGAGACTGTCATGCCAATTATGATAAGGATGGAAAACCCTTAAAACCTTTAAACTCCCAAACAGGCATCCCCCAGCCCGGCCAGTAAGGGGGAACTCCCATGACATCCAATGGGTGACGACTGTATTTGAAGGAGCTCACCCAAAATTACTTCTAGAAATAGGAGGGAAATCCTTCAAATGCCTCATAGATACAGGTATGGACAAAACTATTCTAAAGCAATCTGAGGTCCCACAACACTGGGAACTCATCCCAGGACCACAGCTAATGGGAGTAGGTGGTCCATCCCAAGCTTATATAACAAAAGAAACATTTAAATGGAAGGATCCCGATGGAACCACAGGCCTTATCAGGCCATTAGTGGCAGATGTTACAACTAACCTACTGGGAAGGGATATCCTAGAAGCTCTTGATGTTGTAATTGCTAGCAATGTAGAAAAGAAAAGCATAGAAATACAGGATCATAAAAACTGCCCTGAACAGTGTCACCCCCAATCCTAAGGGCCACTGTCAATTATGATACTCCCTGCCTGGAATGGCTCTCTGACGAGCCAATTTGGGTGGAACAGTGGCCTTTACCCAGGGAGAAATTAAGAATCCTAAATCAGCTGGTGACTGAACAACTCCACCTTGGTCATATCTGCCCCTCTAGGAGTCCATGGAACACTCCTGTGTTCGTAATACCAAAAGGATCAGGAGGATGGAGATTATTACAAGACCTAAGGGCTATTAACAAAACTATGTTAATTTGGGGTGCTCCAGCTTCAGCTATCCCTGCTGGCACTCCCCTCCTTGCCATAGATATTAAAGATTGCTTCTTTTCCATCCCTCTACACTTTGCATTCTCCATCCCTTCTATTAATAACACTGGACCCGCTCAGAGATTTGAATGGAAGGTACTCTCTCAGGGAATGGCAAACAGCCCCACTATTTGCCAGGAGGCAGTAGCCATGGCGCTAAAGCCTCACTTAGATAAGGGTCTCCACATTTGTCATTACATTGATGATATTCTTGTCTGGGGAGACCCCTCCACATCCCCAACGCAATTAAAAGATCAATTAATCCCCTCTTTAACTTCACTAGGATTTAATATTGCCCCAAACAAAATTCAACTCATCCCACCAATCACATTCTTAGGAACAGAACTCTCCTTAAACTCAACCCAACCTCTAAAACCCATCCTCTCTTTTCCCTCAAAACTAACTCTAGCTTCCCTACAAAGTTTCTTAGGAAACCTTAATTGGCTTCGCCCATGGTTTCCTATCCCCACAAGCACCTTACAGCCACTTTTTGATATGTTAAAAGGGGACAAAGATCCCTCCTCCCCTCGCCTTTTAAACAAAAAAGCCAAACAAGCACTAGACGAAATAAACAGTAAACTTCATAATATGTCCCTAGCCAGATATGAGCCCAAAAAGCCAGTTCAACTTCTCATATTTAACCCCTTCCCAACTGTCGTGGGAGCTCTATATCAACCTCAGGGGGTCCTTGAATGGCTCCACACATACATTGGAGGTGCCCCTAGGTTTATTACAGAAATAGATGCACTGGCAGGTATGATTAAAATGGGACGAAGTAGGGCTCTTCAAACTTTAGGCAAGGAACCTGATGTAATAATATTGCCTTTCTCCCTTCCTGATGTAGAGTAGCTACTAAAAAACCACTCCAGGTTTGCTATCAGCCTCTTAGGCTTCCCTGGTCAAATAGACAACCACTACCCAAATGAGAAATGGACGTCTGCTCTACCCCTTTTAAACTGGCTCCCACCTTGCCTTTTCTTGAAGAATCCAATTCCAGATGCCCCAACCATCTTCACGGATGGAGGCAGACAGGGAGCAGCCATAATTATATATAATGACAGGAACCAACCCCCTGAAATTCACTTTCAAAAACTCCCTGATAAATCCCCTCAATATAAAGAACTATATGCCATTTATATTGCACTTCTGGAAATAGATGGCCCTTTTAATCTTTTCTCCGACAGCATTTATATTGTCAATCTGCTCCCCTGGATTACTTGCTCATTTGTCCGCTTAGACGACAATCCACTCTCCCCTCTTATAATTAAAATTACTGATAATATTCTAAAAAGGAGGGCTCCCTTATACATACAACATATCAGATCCCATAGCCCTCTGCCAGGACCCTTAACTGAAGGTAATGCCCTCGCTGATTCAATAGCTACACAGGGAGAAATACAACCTCCCATGGCCACAGCGCTGATGACAACCCTAGAAAAAGCAAAAGATTTTCACACTAATACCCATGTTAATCTCAAAGGCTTACAATCACTATTCCCCTCCATCCCTAAGCAGCAGCTTCAGAGAATAATAAAAGCATGCAACTCTTGTGCTTCTCTAATTAAGACACCTGCAATCCAAGCAATGGGCACAAACCCTCATGGACTTAAAGCCAATGCCCTATGGCAAATAGATGTTACTCATATTCCTGAATTTGGTCGACAGAAATATGTTTTTGTGACTGTGGACACTTACTCTCACTTTATATGGGCAACTGCTCAGACAGCAGAGAACACAAAAAAACTTATTAACCATATGCTTTCCACTTTTGCAATAATGGGAATCCCTCAACAAATAAAGACAGACAATGGGCCTGCATTCGTGAGCGCTAGATTTAAAGCCTTCTGCCTACAGTGGAAAACTACTCACCTTAAAGGAATTCCCTATAATCCCCAAGGTCAAGGAATTATAGAAAGAACTCACCAAACCCTAAAAGCCCAACTTAAAAAACAACAGGGTAATGCTTATTCTCCAAATATACAATTACTTATGGCATTGGCTACCCTAAACATTTTTAACATATATAAAAATTTATCTCACCTCCCCATCTCCCTCCACTGGAGAACCCCTGATGCCACCCCTGCAATTTTAGTGCGGTGGAGAAATCCCTTAGATGGTCTCTGGAAGGGGCCAGACCCCCTCCTTACGACAGGAAGAGGCTTTGCTTG
>PVHP010050335.1:0-11845 GCA_004024765.1 Zapus hudsonius
GTTTTGGTTTTCCCCAGGCCGCCCAAGCTTCTAAACAGTGATTGATTACATTACCAGCCTTTTCTCCAGCCAGGGGGGTAGCAAAGATGACTCCTGAGCAGGTGTCTATTGACACATGAACATACTTTAACTTACCAAATTCTGATATATGGGTAACATCCATTTGCCAAATGTGCTGTGGGAGCAATCCTCTAGGGTTAATTCCAAGAGAGACAGGATGTTGATAAATAACACACTGAGGGCATTGTAAAACTACATGCCGTGCATCAGCTCTGGACAAGTTAAACTTCTTTTGAAGGGCTTTAGAATTCACATGAAAAGATCCATGAAAAGCTTTTGCCAGTTCTATGGAAGAAACCTGGAAAATGTATTGCTGGCGAGTGCAGTGATCTACCAGATCATTACCTTCACTCAATGGACCAGGGAGTCCAGTATGCGCTCTCATGTGTAACGGAAGAAAGGGAGCTTTGCTTTGCCATAACAATTGTTGCAGGCTATTGAATAAAGCACTAACAGTACTAGATGGCTTTATAGGTCCTGTGACCTCCAGAGTTTTAAGAGCGTTAACCACATAAGAAGAGTCAGAAATCAAATTAAAAGCATAAGGACAGGCCTTAAAAACTTCAGTGACTATTTGAGGAGATCCAGGAGAAAATTGATGAGTCATTGGGTCTCCTGATTAAATAAGATAAGCTCCTACACTTGTCATTGAGCCATCTGTAAAAATATTTGGAGCTCCTTTTATAGGTTGAGAAGCTGTAACTTTAGGAACTATAACAGGATGTTCCTTAAAGAAAGTTAATAAAGGGTGTTTAGGGTAATGATTATCCAATTCCCCAGGGAATGTGCAACGCAAGATGGTCCAATCATCAACTGCTGCACATAAAGTTTGTACCTGAACATTAGAATAAGGGATGATCACTGATGCAGGAATTATGCCAAAAAACTGAATGCTTTGTTGGATCCCAAGTAAGGCAAGGCTAGCCACGGCAGAGGGATAATGCTCAAGAGCTTTAGCTGGAGATACTTTTGGATAGATCCAAAGTAGTGGCCCTTCTTGCCACAAAATTCCAGTTGGTTGACTGTAAGTTGGTAGTATGCACAAAATGATCTCTTTATTTTCCTGATATCTTTGCAACATTGCGCCTTTCAGTCTTTCCTCGACCTTACTTAAGGCCAATCTAGCTTCCTCATCCAGGAATCTTGGAGAATCTAAAGCAGGGTCTCCATTCAAAATCCTATATAATAGTTTTAACTCATAATTTGGTAATTTTAAGTAACACCTGACCCAATTAATATCCCCTAGCAATTTTTGAAAATCATTCAAAGTCTTAAGACAGTCTTTCCTCAGCTCCACCTTTTGAGGTATAATCTGAGAATTGGAAATTTTTGCTCCTAAATAATTAACAACTGTATCTTTTTGTACTTTCTCTGGGGCTATAAACAATCCTTCTTCTTTTAACATTTCTACTAAATCTACATAGCTAGAATCAAGCAATTTATCATCCTTTGCTGTTAAAAGGACATCATCCATGTAGTGAACACACCTAAGTGTGGGATATTTCTTTCTCAAAGGGGCTATAGCTTTTCCAACATATAATTGGCACATAGTAGGACTATTTGACATACCTTGAGGCAAAACTACCCACTCATATCTCTGATCTGGTTCCTCGTGATTGCAAAAAGGAACAGTAAAAGCAAATCTTTCACTATCTTGCGAGCATAAAGGAATGGAAAAGAAACAATCTTTGATATCAATAACTATGATAGGCCAATAGCCAGGCAGAGCAGAGAGCATTGGTAGTCCTCTCTGCACAGGCCGCATTATCTGCATCTGATTATTAATAGCTCTCAAGTCATGTAATAATCTCCATTTTCCTGATTTCTTTTTTATCACAAAAATGGGAGTGTTCCAGGGGGATACCGATGGTTTTATATGCCCAAGAGAGAGTTGTTCCTGAACTAATTATTTTGCTGCAGTTAATTTTTCAGAGGATAAAGGCCACTGAGGAACCCACACAGGGTCATGTTACACAGGACATGTTACCACCCATTCCTCAGAGACTGCCTTCCACACGTCAGGGTTAAAAGTATTGCTCACTGGCTGGGAGGTCTTTTCATGATAAGATGGAGGTGAAGGAGCTGTGGGCTGCAGCATGGAATATTTATCTTTATTTACCCGCCCACATTCACAGCATTCTGTTTTAGTTTTCTTAGTCTTTTTTCTTTCCTTCTTTCTTATCCCAGTCTGACTTAATAAATCTACAAGTGACTGCATTTCCCCTTCTGAACTAGAATCACACTCAGACTCCACTATCTGCAGCTGTGAATAAAGCCTTTTTTCTCAGTTTTTTCCTCTGCTCTAATCTTTTGCAAGCCCATAAATCTTTCTTCCTGCCACATTTCCAAAGCCACTTGACCATTAGAAACGGCTTGATGGCATCTCTGATCATCCAGGCAGCTCCAAATTAACCTCTAAATAGGTCTCACCCCTCCCCTGAGGGTGCCCTGCTCCGCGGCAAAATCTAAATCTTTTCCTAGCTTGTCCCAAGCGGCTAGCGTGAGGCTGCCCGAGACAGCGAACCATGGAGCCACTGTATCACATTCGTCTAGAAAAAGCTTTTAGGGTTTGTTTCCTTATTTTCAGGTCTTTTGACAATAACAGCTCGTTAAGAGCCAGAAAAATTGGGTGCGAGTGAGAAGCGCCCATCTCAAAAATTATTAGTTTCACTTTTGTTTCGTAGTTTGTGCTGCAGACACAAACTACACCCGCTCCTTCTTTATCTACAGATAGGAGCAAATATTCCTCCCTGCTTTTATCGCGGACTCCCTATTTACCTGGGAACTTACCAGTGCACTGCCCTGATTGCTGAGAATTCTGAACCGTCCTTGAGAGGTCCCCGTATGGGCCACCAACTGTCGCGTCCAAAGCTCGACCAGCAAGAAAGGACATGACCACGAGTTCTTCTCTACAGCAGTTTATTCAGGAAACCTTGAGTTACAAATACTTTCTTTGTCTCTTCTCCCCTCCTCAGGATGTGCAGGAATTTTTAAGTCATACTACAACCTATCAGCATATCACACGTATATATTCATAATTGGTCCACATACACGGAAGCATGCCAGGCATTAAGCCATTTCCATACAAGGAGTTGTTTTTCCACTGGACAATCTCCTCTGTGGGGGTGGTGAGCATAAACCAGCGCCATCTTACAGGCGCGGTCAGCAGGCTCTAAACAAAGGAGAGGACCGGGGGGCTTTCTGTAGGTGGGAGTGACAGGACCCTGGCCGGGAAATGGGGCCGGGCCGCCCGCCCCCTTACCTCACAGGAATGGCTCACTACAATTTCTAAAGGGTTTTATGGTGAAGAGATCTTACTATGGACATTGGATGAAAGATAACATATTTCCCTGATCTATTCCCTTCACAAAACATAGCTATTGCCAGGTGGTGCACAGCTTTAATCCCCACACTCGGGTGGCAGAGGTAGGAGGTTCACTATGAGTTACAGGCCATCCTGAGACTACATAGTGAATTCCAGGTCAGTCTGGGCTAGTACAAGAACTTATCTTGAAAAACAAAAACAAAATCATAGCTGTTTTCTGGATGGTAACATAATTGCATTTTGCTCTTTACTCATTCATCATTCATGCATTCATATGTACAACAATTACTGAGCATGTGCCAAGCACATTCAAGTTAAGAGATAGGGGACAGGGAGACATGAATCCTGACTTAGGGAGCTTACAACCTATCAGAAGACAGACCATCCAACATTTACTTGATGGGATGATAAATCCTCCAATGGAATGAACACAGAGTAGAAAATGTATATTAGGATAAACTTTTCACTGACTGTGGGAAGAAATGAAGAGCCTGACAATGCTTCTGTTAAGAGTGGGCTAGACAATGCAGGATAATTTTCACTTTAGGAAAAGAGCACAACATGGGCAAAGTATGCATATGAGAGACACATTCATAACATGTATGAATGTGTTGTAAGATCAGACACCCTGTTGTCCAAGACAATCCTCATTTGCTCAAGAGAGTCCAATTTAAATGTACTATCTGGACATAACTTTAATAGTATCCAGCTACATTCACTGAATTTTCTCAATCTAGACAATATAATATGCCATCATCCTCATATACAAGTATCTCCAGTGTAGCTGGACAGGAACTATAACGATGGAAGTTGTACAGATTCTAAAATTAGAATGAAGCCTATAAGTGTGAACAAAGATAAAATCATTTTGGAATTTGATCCTACCAGTGGCTAACAAAGATAACTATTATTAGTATAAATATAAGTTAATGTTCCCATCTTGGGTAGGAAGGTAGCATGGATTGGAAACTTGACAATTTGGGGCTAGAATTTCAAAATGCAAATCAAATTCCAAAATGACAGCTTTCCTACCTTCAGAGAGGAGATAATCTAATGGGAAAACAGATATTAAACAAGTTATAATAAGAGTAAGTTGGCCAATTTATTTTAAGAAGGTATAACAACTCTGAAATTAAAGCTAATAAAGCCACATGTGCAAAAAACACACACCTAAAAGATTTTTACCTCTCAGTAATGAATATTACTAAATTCTAAATAAACAAAATATTGAGAAAATAAATCTAGCAATATATTAAAATAGCAACATACCATAATACCTAGTTGGGATAATTACCCAAATGTCAGATTTTTTACTATCAGAAACCTACAACTATAATACATCCCACATCAATAAAGCCATAGAAAAATATCTATGTGCCCATTTAATGTAGTCTAAAAGTGTTCCTAAAATGTATTTGTTGAATTAAAAACAATTTTTTAAATATTTTATTTATTTATTAGCAAGCAGAGAGAGGTAGACAGAGAGAATGGGCACACCAGGGCCCCCAGCCACTGGAAACAAACTACAAATGCTTGCGGCTCTTTGGTCATCTGCTTTTACATGGTCACTAGGAACTCAAACTTGGGGCATTAGGTTATGCAGGCAGTATCTTACAGACTGAGCCATCTCTCCAGCCAGTGTTTGTTGAATTTAATCATCAAACTGGTAATAAAGAGAGGTAAGGTCTTTAAGAGGTGATCCTTTTAGGGAAAGCTTAAAAAAGCTCACATAAAATAGCTAAAAGGGTATAACAAGAATATTACATGTTGGAAGCAAAAAGTGAGCATTTACTGAACAGTGAATATTTTGGCAGCTTAATCTTAGACTTTCCAACATTTAGAATAATCAGAAATAAATTTATATTATTCAAAAGTTACCCAGAGCATTTTGTCATAGCAATTGGGCTAGAATAAAATATAATCTTAATGGATATTTTGCATTCTTCATAAAATATTAGTAAACTGAAAAATAAAGATAATCACTTAACATGATAATTTTTTATTTCATACAGGCAATGAAAATTCCAAGTAGTGGTCAACCTAGGGCAGTAGTTTCATAATGACCAACTAATAGTATTAATTAAAATCACAAATAATATATTTTAAATATGTTAGAGATTATTTAGAATGGTAACTGGTACTATTAATTGGTATTATCATTTCTATCCTAATTTTTTTAAAGACAAACCATAAAGAGAATTAGTATTGGAACATAGGTGCTCAAAATTGAGATGAAGCCGTATTCTGAAGGGCCTACTACTCTATTAAAGGTGACATTAGGACTAGGGATGTAGTTTGGTAGTAAATAAATTGCCTAGTATATATAAATCCTTGGCTTTGATTTCCAGTACTACATAAAGATGCCATTATATGCTATATATAAAGGAAGAGTCAAAGAAAATCCGTTACATGGGGATATCTATGCTTTACAGATTGTTTTGACTGATATGTAGAGATGTGCTGGAGGGGAATAAGAGTAGGAGAATCAGATACAGCAGTTAACCACTCACTACACAAGCAACACAGGATAAAGAAAAATGACAGCCTGAAATAGAGTTGTGGTACTGGAGATATAATCAAATAGATAGATTCAAAATGTGTCTAGAAGAAAAAATGCCCATGATTATTTCTGAATAAAATATTAAAAAACAAAATTAATTAGGAAATATAGAGGTAAGAAGATTATTCAATGCCTCAAGGTCATATTAAGAAAATATATACATATTCTAACAGCAATGGGAAGCCAATAAAAAGATCTGAGCAGGAATTTGATGTGACCCAATTTGTATTTTAGAAAGATTTTTTTTCAATTGTGGGTATAATTTGAAGAGAAACAGAAGTAGAAGCAAAGCCGACATAGTCTAGGCAACTACTAAAAATGTCCAGGAAATGACTGAAAATCTGACTAGTGACTAGTGCATCATGTGGTTTGAATGTAAAATGAACACCCCTCATGCATTTGAAAACTCAGTCCCCAGTTGGTTGCACTGTTGTTGTTTTTTTTTGGGGGGGGGTTGTCTAACCTTTACAAGATGGAGCCTTGCTGGAGGAAATGGGTTTCTAGGGGCGGGCCCTCAGATTTTATAGCCCCAAACTATTTCCTGTTCTCCCTCTGCTTCCTGACTATGGATGCAATGTGACAAGCTGAGTTCTGATTCCTGTTATCAGAATTTCCACACCATTGTGGAAAGGATCCCTTTGAAACTGTAAGCTAAAGTAAACCCTTTGCTTCCTTAAACTGCTTACTATCAAGTATTTGATCACAGTAATAACTAAAGTATATAATATAGTGCATTGCTAAAGGAGGGTAGTCATTGATACAAGAATAACTACTTTATTTGAAGTAAAGTAGATTGGAGAGAGGATTAGCTTTGTTTTAAAAATGTCTTTAAGATATCCAACAAAACGTTTACATAAGCAGATACAGAGACAGACAGACACACAGACAGAAACAGAAACGTGGCCCAAATAGTCACCAGGGACCTTCCTTTCCCTCCTTTCATTTGGAGTAGATCTGGAGATAATGGGTATTTTCTTTAAAATATTTGCTATTTGACCAGAGGGAAAGATAAGTTGATGTTAAAATGTTGCTGTGTAAATATATCTTGATTCTCTAAAACTATAACTTGCAAAATAAGTTACAGAGATACTATTGAGAAACAGAAAAACTTACACCCTCAAGGAGTTTAAAAGTCTCTGTCACCTCTTATCCTGCTAAATAAATTGTTCCCAGGACACAATACATCCAGAAACACATTATAGTCAAGGATTCCAATATCTGCATTTAACTGATAACGCAAGTGTGTATAATTTAGAGAGAAAGTACTGTATATGCCATAGATACCTATTTGCACCACCACTTCTCAGGAACACAACTTCATACACAAACTCCTTTTTCACTTCCACCACAATGTCTTCCTTTTCCAAACAAGATATAAAATGATTTCACAGTCACCTCTCAAAATGAACACTAAGAAAAGCTTCCCTTGACACAAAAGCCTATCAACGTCTTAAAAGACTAAAATTAGAAAGCTTTTCTCTTTCATAAAAATGGAAGCACAATTCTTCAAGGCAGGTATATTAGTACCTTTCTTCAGCTTTCTTGAGTTATGACAGTCTGGAAAACATGTCAGGCTAGCAATCTTCTAATTGGCCCCTTGGAAAGATTATTTTCTCACTATTAACTTGGGGCCTTTGAAGTTTTCAGTCCTTTCACATTCCCTGTGCCTTTGCAGAAGACAGTGCAGTCTGTTTCCTCTATGTGTTTGCCTGTGCAATGCCAGCTATATATTGGGAAATTGAGAATTTGCCTTTCCTCTTTCAACTAGGTCATTTTTTAAATTTTTCTGGGGCACTTCAGTTGCATCCAATAATTTGGCTGGAGAGGCAGCATTGCACAGTGAGTAAACGATTGACCTCAGAGACACACAGTGATTTCTAACCAGAACCCCATGTTTACTAACACATGGTCATGGAGAGTTGTCCAAAACTTCCGAGTTTCCTTAACTATAAATGAAAACTGCAGCACATAATATTGGTTCTAGCTCACAAGGTCATGGTAAGAATCAAATGCTTTCATATGAAAATAATAATAATGAACAAATGTCCAAAGTATTTACAGCTTCTGGAAAGCAGCTCTTTCATATTTATTATGTCATGTAATTCTATAGAAATTTCTGATAAATGATAAAAGACACTAAGGCATACATACTTGCCTATTATCTCTCAAATCAGCCAGGCCTGAGAGGCACAGCAAACACAAGTGTTCACAGCATCTGCTCCAATCTGTGTCCAAACCAATTTGGCATACTTTTCTTCCTTCCAGGTATCATTATTTTTTGCTCACATTATATTTTAAGAAGGTAAAAAATACCCCTTTATGAGAAAATAGAACATTAAAATATATCCATCAAAAGAGCTCAGATTGTAGCTCACTCATTGATTTACTGTTTCACTGCATGTTTACATGCTGCTTTATTTAACTGTAAAAATTAAAATGTCTTTATGTTATGGTTTATAGAGTAGGCTGTTTACTTCATTGCTAAGAGCATTGTTCATCCACTGATAAAAGATGAAAACTGGTACAGTGAGAGACTGAGGGAGGTAAGGGAGGTTAATGTGGGGTACACATGATCAAAATCTAATATATATGTGTGAAAATGAAAAAAACAAAAAGAAAAATGATAAAATTTAAAAAGAATAATATTCATAATGACAACATATTAATAGATGCATTTGAAAAAAAAGTCTTAATTCCTAGTGGCTACTTAACAAATGTTTATATTTTCCTCCTTCCCAGAATACAGTGAAATGACATTCTCTGCCCCACCTCCATCTGCCCCTCTTATTAACAGGAACACACATACATGTTAGGCATGGCCATATGACTAACTTTGGGCATCAACAAGTGAGTGAAGGTAATGCCACAGTTTGCATGGAAGCTTTTAAGAACCAGTGCATCATGCACTCGCTTTACCTCTGCCAAGGTGAACAACAATGCAAATATATAAGTTTTTGTATCTACCTTCGGTCACTTAATATCACTTTCAAAGTCCATTCATGTTACAGCCTAAATCAGTACTACATTCCTTTATATGGCCTTTTTATTCATATTTCATTGTGGTTGTGATTCACATGTGAGGTCCCTAGTTAAAATATATTATTTCAAGAGTTTAGAATCATGGAAACTAAAATAGTTTTCATAAGAATACTACAAGAAAAAAGGTGCTTCACTGAAAGTCCACTGCTATTCTTCCTAGGGATTTTTCATGTTTTGTGGCACTGTGGATTGAACCCAGGGCCTTGTGTATGTTAGGCATGTGCCCTACCATTGAGCTTAAGACCCAGTCCTCTGCTGCTCTTTTTCCAAGTAAAATTTTAGCAGGGAATATGCTTTTTTAGATCCAATAAATCAATTAACCATCTTTGTTTATACTTTACCTATAGCCTATCTCTTTTCCAAGGGACTTGAAATAATTAAAAACTACACAAATATATATGCATTTTTAAAAGTGACAGCAAAATGGATAAAATGAAGGGATAAGTAACATTAGAACACAAAAGTATATGACCAGATAATTGTCAAAATTATGTCACAAATATGTAAGTTAAAGAGTAAAAAAAGAGTAAAACATATGTAGCTCACATACTTGTATATATGAAAAATGCATAGTAGGGACTGGAAAGATGGGTTAGTGGTTAAGGCACTTGCCTGCAAAGCCTTATGACCCTAGTTTGATCCCCTAGCACCCATGTAAAGCCAGGTGCACAAACTGGTGCATGTATCTGGAGTTTATTTGTGGTGGCTGAAAGCCCTGGTGCACCATTCTCTCTATGTCTCTCTTCTCTCTATTTCTCTCTGCTTGCAAATAAATAAATAAAATATTTTTACAAAAGACAAAAAAAAAACTGCACAGCAATCGCCCAAATAAAGCTTTTCCTAGTAGAGAAAAATCCATAATATTTATATTCCAGTAGTAAGATTGCTCCCAGCCTACCATTTGGTGAACTTGTTTTATCAAAATGACCAGATGTCCCTGTTAAAATCTATGTTTCAAGGCAGTTTTTCAGCTTTGTACTTCACAAATACTTTAGATGATTCTGTTGTGCAATTGGGTCTTGCAGCTACCTGGGTAGTATAAAATATTCTCTGCTGTATGTATTGATAAATAAACTACTATGAATTCCAACTGTGGCTTTTCATAATGCTTCTCAAAGCAAGCAAATGAAGTGTGAAACTGAAGCATACACTGGGAAACAATTAGCCAGCCACAGCTTGAGGACCAAGGATATACATTTTCAATGGCCAACGAATAAAATATAGTATGTATCCCAGGAAAAAATACTCAAACACAGAATATTGCCCAGGGTTTCAGCAAGTTCAGAGCTTCCTGAAACCAAGCCCTGGATGATGACGTGAATCAAAATATGCAGCGAGAATAAAAACTGAACCTTTATTACTGCTACTTCAGTTATAAATGCCTGGATGAGCTTTAGGCAAGAAGCCCTTCTATAAGTCGCTGCTTCCTTAACTTTCATGCGCATATGTAGACAGCTAGAGAATTCCCAGTTGCCAACTGCAAAAGGAGATTTGGAATGAGGCCTGGGAGTTCTCAATTTCTTTTTGTTGTTGTTTTGCATGTGTAGTAGTTGTGATGTGGTGTGTGTCATGTGTGTGTCCTGTGTCGTGTGTGTGTGTGTGCAGTATCATACAAGAATTTTGAAAATTCTTGTATGCCAATGCACCAATAATTTGGACTATTCCTGGATCCTTGTCCTATGAATTTGAAAAATGCGATTCACAAACCAGAGGATAAGGTTCAGAAAGATTTTATTATAGTTTAAAGCTGTAAGAAAAGGAAGAAAAGTGGGCTTAAGCCTAGAATGTAAGAGAGGGAATCAAGGTGGAACTCTGGCCCAGGGAGGCAAGAGAGGGTTTGAAAAGCCCACCTCTAAATGCAGTTATGGGTTTTTTGTTTTATGGGGAGTGGCTCTGTGAGGAAGACCAGGTTTACAGGTTACTACACACAAAGATCAGATTATACAGCTTTGCCAATAATTTTAGGTAAGGACCAGAGTTTCTGTCATCTAGGAAGGGTGAAAATTTATTTTCTCTTAGTTAAGTGACATTTCCTACTTTTAGTCAAGGAAAAAAATCACTTTGGGGTTCTGTTACCCTGACTTCCTAGCCAATTTCTGGCTCCTATCTGTACATGTGCATGTAAGTAAGTGTGGATGCATGTGCAGAGGCCAGAGGAGAATGGCTATTGTCTTTCTTCTATTGCTCATCTGTGTTTTTCCTTAAGACAGAATCTCTCTCTTAATGCAAAGCTGTGGTGTTTGCAAGCCTCAGCAATTCTGCAGTTTCTGCTCCCCATAAGAGTGGGGTTACAGATGTGCATAATGATACCCAGCCATTGATGGGGATCCTAGAAAATCCACTTCAGGCTATCTCAGGCCCTCGTGTTTGCTGCAAGGGCTCTTACCCACTGAACCATCTCTTCAGCCCTCATCATTTCTGAAAAGCTCCCAAATGATAACAATGTTATGTGAACTCCAATTCTTCTTAGAAGAAATTATTAGTGTTTCTAGAAAAACCATATAAAAACTACATTAGTGGTTTTCTACAATAGGATTAAGGGTTGATAGAGATGATATTTATAAATACCCTGAAAGATACCCTGATGTAATGAAAATGTTCTGAAACTGACTCAGAGAAGATTTTGGAGGTTCATCAAGTTATACTTAAGAATAATCATTGAAATGTACCCTTTAAAAAGTGAATTGGAGGCGGAGCAAGATGGTGACCGAGTAACAACCTCGCCAGGACTCTCCGAAAGGTTTGACCCCCCCTCAGCTGGCATCCAGGCTTTGGACACCGGCCGAACCCGAGTTCGAACTTTCCCTCCCTCCTGAACCCCTGGGCTGCAGCAGACGGGGTTCGCGAGCAGATCTCTGCTC
>PVHP010050336.1:0-11790 GCA_004024765.1 Zapus hudsonius
TACCAGTCTGGCTGGAGTGAAAGTTTTGAGATTCTTCTGGCTCTGCCTCTCATTGCAGTAGGCATTCTGGGATTACAGATGTGTGTGCCACTTTTGCATCCAGCTTTATGTGGGTTCTGAGGGCACCAGGCTTGCAGGCAAGCACCTTTAACTGCTGAGCCATCTCCCCAACTCCTGAAGTGTCTTCTTACCAGCACAGGGGTCTTCTTCAACTCAGCCAGGAAGTCAGAGTGAGGGGGTAATTTCTCTTCAGTGTGACAGGCATTAGAGAGGTTCTGAGGAAAGAGAGACACTGAGGCGAGAGCAACGAGGGCTCTGAGTCCGTTTTCATGAATGTGGCAGCCTAGGCCCAGGAGAGGGCCCAAGGAGGCTCCACAATCCAATGTAGGAAACAGAAATCTTGGAAAAGACCTGGACTGTGGAGAAAGAAGCCAGACTCGTTGTGCAGGCCCAGCAAGACTCACCTGGGAGAAGATGAGCTGGGGATCTTCCCATACCGTTGCCTGGTTCAGCCTCACAGGGATCCAGAAGACCACACTGATGGGGAGGCTTCTCTGGCCAAGGTTACTGAACTATAGAAAAGGGGGGAGAGCTCAGGGCTTTGGCCTTGTGCCCACAGCAGCCCTTGGAATCAGCTCCTTATTCCCTACAGTCCAGGACACCTGAATAAATCCCAGGCATCCTGCCTCTTCTGGGGACCAGAGAGAGTAGCCACTAAACACACACTCAAGCCAGACAGGCTCATCTGGAGTTCTGGCTCTTTCACTTATTACTTAGGAGGGTTTAGACATATTATATTAACCCCTCTGTTCCTTGGTTTCTCCATCTGTAAGTGACAAATAGAAATTGTGCCGCAGAGTCCTTATGAAGGGAAAATAAGTTCATTACACATGTGAGTTTGAGTATACATACATGCATGTGTTGTGAGGGGCGTAATCTTGAAGGAGACACCTTATGCATACTTCCTATAACTGCTTTCTGCATGATATCAACTGCCCTCCCCTGCAACCCCTCAGCACCCAGGCTTCCCCTGATCCCCACCTCATATTGATGTTGTATAAACTGACTGCTCATCTCTGAGGCTGTGAAGTTGAGGTATCGGGTAGAAATCTCACTGCTACAGAAGAAAGAAGAGACAGAAGGTGACGGAACATAAAAGTGTCCTGAGAGGGAGTCTTGGACTGAGCATGGAACGAGGGAATAGGCCCATGGGCAGTGCAGCCCTGGGGGTCCTGTGGAATGGTGCGTGGGGCTCTATTTGTCAGATACATAGCATTGTGGGTTTGATCTCCTCACACAGACATCAAGGCATGCATAAATGCATATGTACAACATGCATGGCTTCCACACACAGACACACATGCACACACACAGACACAAGCAGCTTCATGAACACAGATACACAACTGGCTGTGTGTAACTTGTGGGGTGGACTCTGAGCAAGCAGCACCTGGTGACAACCATGTAGACAGCGTACTTCACAGGCAGCTCTAGTTGGAACTCGGTTCTGTGGGTCCTGGACACGTTGTTCTCACTGAAGGGAAAGGGAGAGTTTAGTCAGCTCAGAGAACTGAGATCCAACCCTTCCTTCTCCCTCGCCCTTTACTTCCAGTCGGTCTCAGATGTATAAGTCCTGCATCCTGACCAACAGTTCTCTCCCTGCTCCCTGGCCCCCCGGCTTCCACAGGCTCATCCTACTCACTCCAAAAGCTACTGCAGCATCCTAATTGCTCCCTCTCCAGTCCCCAGCACTCTCCGAGAGTAAATGTCACTCCTGCAAGTTAAACTACAACCTCCCTAACAGCTCTCACGAGTCATTCTGAGCCATGGCCTATATCTAACCGCTATCGACTCCTGAAGCATCTGCTTGGGTGGTTCTTCCACATTCACCAAGCTCCAGATTGTGCCTAGAGCATGCTTCCTTCTTTCTGGCTTCATGTCCACCCTTCATGGATGCCTTTATTTGGTTGACTCACAACTTCAATTTATTTTCTTCAGGAATCTTCTCTGAACATCAAGTTTTCTAGAACACTGGGCATCACCCTGACAACTTAATAATTTATTCATGCTGTATTATAATCACATTTCTTTGTCTGCACCACTAATTATAGCCTCTATCAGGACAGGAATCATAGTGTCTTGTCCACCACTGTCCCCCCAGTGTTTGACACAATGCCTGGCACATGGAGGTATGTAATCAGTGTTTGTTGAATGAGTTTCTGAACAGAAATGAGTCTCTCTCCAGTGAGGAGAAGGAAAAGGTTGGTCTGAGCAGAGGCTCAAATGGCAGGATGTTTATGGAACGTCATGAATAGGCACACCTGTTCACATTGGCCTTGAGGAGCAGTTTGTTTCCAAGGGAAGCATTAGGGTCCACACTAAATATGAGATGAAAGGTGACCTGGAGTTGAAGAATGAAGACATTAATAAAATAGAAGAAGAAACAACACGGTTGTCCATCAACCAATGAACACACACATATGGCCTATTGGTACAATAAAACATTGTTCCAAAATAATCCAGGCATGGTGATGCGTGCCTTTAATCCTGGCACTGGGGAGGCAGAAGTAGGAGCATCACCTTGAGTTAGAAGCCACCCTGAGACTACATAGAGAATTCTAGGTCAACCTGGCCTAGAGTGAGATCCTACCTCAATAAAACAAAAATAATAAACAAATAGATAAATAAAAACATTGTTCCCAAAGAAAAAGAAATGAACTACTGGTAAGTGCATGATTCTTGAAAACACAACACTCTTTTTTGTGTTTTATTTATTTATTTGTAAGCAGAGACATAAAGAGACAGAGAGAGTGAGTATGAGCATGCCAGGGCATCCAGCCACTGCAAACAAACTCCAGATGTATGTGCCACCTTGTACATCTGGCTTACATGATTACTGGGGAATCAAACCTGGGTCCTTAGGCTCTGGAGGCAACCACCTTAACTGCTGAGCCATCTCTCTAGCCCAAAACATGACACTCTTTGAAAGAAGCCCATCACAGAACACATACTGTGTGTTTCTATGTACGTGAGCTATCCAGGATAAAGTAGATGAGAGCTTGGGAGCTGGGGGAGAACTTGGGGCAGATTAGCAAGGCCTCGAGTCCATCAGGATGATGGTTACAGCATTCTAAGTATATGAAAGGTCACTGACTTGTATACTTTCAATAGTCGAGTCTTAAAAAACT
The DNA here is from genome assembly GCA_004024765.1 of Zapus hudsonius. NCBI lineage: Eukaryota > Metazoa > Chordata > Mammalia > Rodentia > Dipodidae > Zapus > Zapus hudsonius. The sequence continues at coordinate 3,189 of PVHP010050336.1, forward strand.
GGCTTATAAAAATGAGTATCTTCATTCTTAAAAGGAAAAAATGAGAGGTATAGGAAGAGAGGGAGGAAGAGGAGGAGAATTCCACAAGAAGATCGGAGAAAAGCAGAGCAGGAGCCGGGGGCACTGACCTCTGAGTTGCTGGGGAAGATGGGGTGTCTTATATGACAGATGATATTCTTCAAAGCCCTGTGCCCTTCAGGGGAAGAGCTAGAAGCACAGTTCAGGAGCCAAGATCTCTTTGAGTGCTGGTTCTGGAAGCAAGAGAGGCAGACATGGTATTGTCAACCTCTAGCCGTAGAGAGGATAGCAAAGGCTAAAAAGATAAGAATTTGGCTACCTGGGCCATTAACACATTCCTGTAGGATAAGCCAGGTGGGTAGTAGAAGGTGACTTGAGTCATATAGGAGTCCTCACCCTCGTTTCTTACAGTCATCTTCACAATGAAGTCTCGGGGGTCTCCCACCACTAAGGTATCCAAGCTGTGAGAACAATGATATGGTCATAAAGTGCCAAGTGGCTTCCTGCAGTAAGTCTATTTTGATGGAAAGAGGACACAAGCACTCAGAGAGAGATGTCAGTCAAAGGAGCCGTCACCTTGTGGCATGCAGACAGCTCTGAAGGAGCTACTCTGTGAAGGCTCGGGGATCAAGAAAGGAACAGAACAGCATGTGGTGGTTGAGGTTTGAAGGAGGCCATGAGGAAAAGAAACTCACTCCATGACACTGAAGGTGATGCTGAGGTCATCCTGGCAAATGCTGTCATTTCCACAATTCTTCTCAAAGGGAAACTAAAATAGAATGTGGTACCATGAAAGGAATAGAACTCAGGGAGTGAAGCAACAAAGCGAATATTTTAAATAAAATGAGATAAAATAAAATAAGCTTCAGTGATCTCTCCCACTGGCCCCTTCCACGTCTCCGCAGGATTTCAGCTCTCAGACTCACCAGGGCTGTGAAGAGTTTCTGAGCATCCGTGGCTAGAACTGGCCGCAGGTCCCCAAAAGATGACACAGGCCTTCCCTCCAGAGTATAGTTGAGGCTCAGGATGATGGGGCTCACTGGGTCTTCCACACAGTTCTGAGAGATAGTGGGAACTTTGAAATCTGCCCTCCTCGGCTTCACAGGGCCACCAGTTTCTCAGCCTAGGGATCTGTCATTCGCCTGCTCAGCTCACCGGTAACTGTAGCTTCAGGGTCTCACACTTCTGTGCCAGCCCAATGGTCTGTGTGTGTCTGCGTGTTCTGTTCTTTGTCTCTTCAAAAATGGCACGGACATCTGACCGGCTTTGGTCCAAGGCCAGGTCATAAGTGATGATGCTCTGGATATCTCCTGTGGGAAGAGGAACCGCTGGTGAGTCAGGCAAACAGGAATGTCAGTCTACCTCTCTGCAGCAGCTGTATTATTTGGATGTTACGTGACCTCTCTGAGTCTTAAATCCTTATTTTCAAAGTAAAACATATAGTAATTCCTCTCCAATGGCAAAAAAGAAATGAAGCAGTGCTCATGAAATAAGTGACTCAAACATGGTAGCTGTTCTGTTAAATGGCACGAAGTTGGGGTTTTTTGGCTTTTTTTTTTTTGCTTTGTCTTTGTTATTCAACAATTTGATTATAATGTATTTTGCATTACATTGTATATTTATATTTATCCTGCTTTGATTTTATAAAGAATCAATTTTTCCTCAGTTTTGGAAAATTCTTAACTACTATTTATTTCTTATTTCCATCCTCATCACCTCCCCCCCTTGTCTTCTTTCTCTCCCCAATTAGCTTTGTTAAATTTTTTTATTATATCCCATATATAGCTTATGATATTTTTCTGCTTCTAGTCAACTGTTAAATCTATGAAATTCTTCATTTCAGTCATTGTGTTTTTTAATGCTAGAATTTTACGAATTCTAAGTCTCTGCACAAGGTTTTCATCCTTTCCTTTTTTTCTTGAATGTTAACTCTAATTTTTGTTTTATTCATTTAGGATGCTGTAATTTATGGATGAACTACCCATTTCTTTTCTTTTTTTTTTTTTTGAACTACCCATTTCTTTATTTATATCTCTTGTTCACTAGTCAGTCTAGATGGACAAACCAAGGTGCTTTTAAAATTCCCTCAGATTTCTGACTCTTCTCACTGGAGAGCTTTGCCCGATGCTAAGTTCTTTAGCTTTTTAGTTTCATTTTCTACTGGTTCTTGGGTTTGGAGAAGTGGTTGTTGTTTTGTTTGTTTTTGCTAATGCTAGGCAATTTCTCTTCCACTGAGCTTCAGATCTAGCCACCATTTCTCTATTAGGTTGTCTAAAGTCTTAATTTGGGGATTCAGGGCTTAGAAGTCAGACAATGACTTGGTAGGAATTTCTATATGAGTTTTGGGCTATTTGCTCTACAATTCTCTACTCTCCAAAATGTTTCTTTTTCTAGCCATGCTGGCAGCCCCAACCTTTTCAAACCAGTAAGACTTCTGGTAGAAAAAAAATTTTTTTTCCTCCTCCTACTCCTTTCTAGTATTACCATTACTATTCTTTTATCCAAAACATAACTCTATTCTTCAAGAGTAGAGACAAGGGACAAGATGGTTCAGTGGACAATGTGCTTCCTCCCCAAGCTTGAGTACCTGAGTTTGATCCTCAGACTCCACATAAAAAAGATGGAAGCCAGTGCTATGCAAACATAAGGGCCTGAAGAGACCAGAGACACCACTGGAGCTCTATCCCCAGGACCCACTTAAACAGCTGGGGATGGCCATGCACATCTGGAACCCAGTCCCATGGGGAAAAAAGGTTGGAGAATTGCTGGGCTCACAAAAAAATAAAAATAAAAAGGCAAGATGCAGGATCAGTAAGAAACTACATCTTAAGTAAGAGCAGGCAGAAGAGGAATGGGTGGACACTCCACTTTCCTTCCAACCCCTGTAGGAGAATGCACCCATAGGAAGCAAACACATGTGGTACCACATGGAAGCATCCATGCGCACACATACCACACCACATGAGAGAGAGAGAGAGAGAGAGAGAGAGAGAGAGAGAGAGAGGTAGAAACCAAAGCACCAAGCAGTCTTCTGTAATCTCAGCACTCCGACAGCGAGGTTGGGAGCAACAGACAGAGGAGGATTTTGCAGAAGCTCTTTGCAAGCGCAGCAAAGAGAACAATAGCAAAGCGAGATCGAAAGAAATCTGGCCTCAAATGAGATGCCACAGCAAGGACAACCTGAAAGTTGTCCTCTGACCTCCACATATATGTTGTGATGTGCATGCATCCACATGAGGCTGCACTCTCTCTCTCTCTCACACACACACAAACACAGATACACATGTGTGTACGCACACATGCAAAAGAAATAATAAAAAAGAATAGAAACAAGGGCACTGGTGACATCAATGCAGAGCTGAATGCTTTGTGAATTTGTGTTTAACTCAATTCAATCTCCCCAAATGAGTTCTCTTTCATTTTAAAATGAACCTAGTTTCTTCATTGGCTCTCTGCAGAGTTGACAGATAAAGACATGCCACATTGATGCTTCTCTGACAAGGTTTGCGGTCCCTACCCACTGAAAGGAGTAGCTTACTCACTTTAGCCAAGCTTAAAGAAGGCTGCCAGCACCAGTCAGAATATTCTGCCAGAAGGCTAGTCAAATAGGATGATTCATTCACCAGTGCCCTCCATTATCTAACCTGGAGACTTACCCACCATGCCTCACCTTCTTTTAGCCGATCCCTTGTATTCTTGCGGACACGGAGACAGACTCTAACCTCCCCAGCAGTTTTGATTCCTGTCACCTGTTCTTGACATTCAAATACACTCCTGGCCACGTTTCTGGGAGTGAATTCCATGGTTGCCTCAAGTCTCAGCACTGGCCGAGCTCTAAAGGGATGCCAGAGAGTCATCAGGAAACTTCAGACAGCAAAGAAACTCCTTTGAGGAAAAATAAATGGTGTGGTTCTACTACCTGAGCAGTAGTATGCTCCCCTGAGCCCCCACAGACAGGTCCATCAGTCCATCCATTGTGAGATCCTGGCCTCCACTCAGGGACTGACCAAAGTACTGGAGCCTGGGGGAAAGCTGGGAACCGGCAATCCTCTGGGGGTAGGAAAGAAGGGGAGAGAAAGAGTAGGGAAGTGTGTGACTTAGTCACTCAGGGTGACCGGAGTGGAGATGCTCGGGTTCCACTCCAGTTCATATCCCATGATTTCTCAAGGGATTCAAGTAACTTAGAACTTATCGACCTCAAGATGACACCCAAGCTAGCTGGGGAGAAGACGGGGTTCAGCAAGAATAGAAGGAGGATAAGAGTGTGTAATGGGGAGAATATGATCAAAATACATTTTATGTACATGTATAAAAATGCCAGAAATAAATGAAGGGCTGAGAATATGACTCATTGGATAAACTGCTTGTCATGCAAGTTTGAGGACCAGAATTTTGACCCCCAGGACCCATATAAATGCTGGGTGAGAACGGTAACTTTCTATAATCCTGGTACACAGGAGGCTCACAGAGATGGGGGATCCCCAGGGGTAAGCTAACTAGCTAGACCAGTGAATTAGCAAGCTCTAGGCTTAAGTGAGAGACCCTGCCTCAATAAAATAAAGAGAAGAATAATTAATCACTTTTTGGTGGTTCAGCTATTTTGGGGTCACCCCCACTCTAGTAGATAACCCCTCACCACATGCTCCTATAAGTCCAATAAGCTCATTCCCCAAATTAGTCCTGGGTTGAATCCTTCCTTTAGTCTGTCATTGCTCCGTTGCCCTTCTGCCTCAGGCTCTCATGCTTGTGCAGGATGCACATATAACCACCAAGCCATCTCTCCTTTTGTAGTCATTCTTCCACATACCAATGACTCCATATCTTGGCTACTATAAATAGTATTGTAATTAACATGAAAGTGATGACCTTTCTGGCAAAATGATCTCATTTCATTTGGATATATACTCAGTAGTGAGATCATTGGATGAGATGGTGGGACTTCCATTGTGTATCACACTTTCCTTAACCACTCCTCTGTGTTGACACCTAGATTGGTTCCATACTTTAGCTATTAAGAATAATACTGAGGGCTGGAGAGATTGCTCAGTAGTTAAGGTATTTGCCTGTAAAGCCTAATGACCTAGGTTCAATTCCCTAATATCCATATAAAGCCAGATATACAAAGTGGTGCATGCATCTGGATATCATTTGCAGCAGCTGGAAGCCCTGGCAACCTATTCTCTCTCTCTCTCTCTCTCTCTCTCTCTCTCTCTCTCTCTCTCTCTCTCTCTCTCTCATCTCTCTTATCTCTCTTCTCTTCTATCTCTCTCCTCTCTCTGCTTGAAAATAAATTAATTAATTAAATGCTTATAAATAACAGTGCTGAAATAAACTGACAAGCATGATCTCTGTGATATGACAACTTGGAGTCTTTTGGGTAAATACCCAGAAATGGTATAACTAATTGCTATGAAAGATCTACTGTTAGCTTTTTTAAAGCTCCATACTGACATCCATGATTGCTAGATTAGTTTATGTTCCCATCAGCAGTGTATAAAGGTTCCCTCTTGTTCACATTTTTGCCAACATTTGTTATTTGATTTCTTTATAACTGCCATTATACCTGTGGACATAGAATCTCAAAGTGGTTTTGATTCCTAAATCTCTGATGGCTGATGAAGCTGAACATTTACCATATGTTATAACTAATTTCAAGTTATATTACCAAGCCATAATAATAAAAACAGTATCATCTTGGAACAAACCCAACACATAGATCAATGGTAATGAATGAAAGACTCATTATACATACACACAGCTACAGCTTCCTGACTTTCAACAAAGATGCTTAAAATGGGGCTGGGAAGATTGCTCACTGGTTAGACACTTGTGTGCAAAAGCCTGCCCACCTGGGCTCAATTCGCAATTCATCCATGTAAACCATATTGAAAAAGATGCCAAAAATACTTACTGGAGGGCCTGGAGAGAAGGTTCAGGGGTTAAGGCACTTGCCTTCAAAGCCTAAGGACCCAAGTTCAGTTCCCCAGTATCCACATAAAGCCAGATGCACAAAGTGGTGCATGCATCGGGAGTTCATTTGCAGCAGCTGGAGACCCTGGCATGCCCATTCTCTCTCTCTCTCTCTCTCTCTCTCTCTCTCTCTCTCTCTCTCTCTCTCTCTCTATCTCTCTCTGTATCTCTCTCTGCTTGCAAATAAATAAATATTTAAAAATACTCACTGGAAAAAGACATCCTCTCCAACTAATGGTACTAGGGAGAATGGATATCCATATGTAGAAAAATGTAATGAGTTCCCTATATTTCACTCTGAATAAAATGCACTCCAGAATTTGTTCTGTTTTAGTTTTTTGAGGCAGTGTCTCACTCTAGTCCAGGCCGACCTGGAATTCACTCTGTGGCTCCAGGCTGGCCTTGAACTCACAGTGATCTTCCTACCTCAGCTGGGATTAAAGCTGTACACCACCATGCCTAGACTTCAAAATACATTCCAAATGGATCAAAGACTTTAATGTAAGGCTTGAAACTCTGAAACCACAGAGGAAAAGTCAGGGAAAACATTTCAAGATATAGACGTAGAGAGCTGGAGAGATAGCTCAATTGATAAAGTGCTTGCCTTACAAGCATGAGGACCTGAGTTTGATCCCCAGGACCTATGTAAAAACGCTGGATGAAATGGTGTATGCTTGTAATCTCAGGGACCAGCTAATCTACTCTGGTTGATGAGCTCCAGGCCAGTGAAAGACCCTGTCTAAAGGAGGTGGATGGCATTCCTAAGATTGCCTGAGATTGTCCTTTGTCCTCCACATTCATGTTCACATGTACATGTGCATCTGCTCACACATAAACACACACACACATCTGTACACATATGACCACATTCACACATAAAGAATCCTTGAAGGGGAAATTAGGCCTCCTACTGTTCATTTTAGACTAATAAAATTACATGACAAACTCCTAGAGGTTTTCTAATAAAAATAAAATTAAACTAAAGCCTTCAAATTCACTTATATAGAGAAACAGGCAGCAATGAAAGGAAACAGAGCTCCAATATTTATACAACTATAGAAAGGGAATCTCTCATGATAGGGAATTTCATAAAGCATGGGGCTGGAGAGATGGTTCAGCAATTAAAGGCACTTGCTTACAAAGCCTGCTGGCCTGGGTTTGATTTTCCCAGTACCCACGTAAAGCCAGAGGCACAAAGTGGCACATGCATTTGGAGTTTGTTTACAGCAACAAGAGAATTTTGTAAAGCAAATGCTTCTTGGGTTTGGCTGTGCCTAAAGAGTTTGTAAAATACAACCAGGGCCAGTGAGCATATTATTCTGTTTATATGGAGCCCTCGAATGGGCAAAATGGGGAAAATTATCAGAACTGTGGTTGCTTCTGGGATAGAGGTGGGCAGGAATTTTCTAGGCTGGTGGTGATGTTCTGTATACTTTGTTGTTGTTGTTGCTATCGTTACTTAAGGGTTTTTTAGTTTTAGAATTTGGGGGCAGATTGTGATGAGGTCTGGCTTTGAATTTTCTATACAGCCCAGGCTTGTCTTAAATTTGTCTCCTGAGCTCTGGTGTTACAGGCATGCTCTACCACAACAGCTACGTGTTATATATATATATATTTTAGTTCTGACCTTTTATTTTTGGCCTTTTGTCACTAAAAGAAGGTTTTATCATTAAGAACAAACCAAGAATTTCTGGTAATAATTTTGTGTATTACTTATTATCTGGAAAGTGGGCATAATTAAAGACATTGTTCTCTCTAGATGCATTTTGATGTCCTGGATTAGATCCTGGAGCTGAAGTTGGGCATTGGTAGAAAAGCTCACTTGTGATTTAATTAACAGGATTAGACTAAGGCTAATTTCTTTGTTTTGAGTAAAGTACAGTTACATAAAAGGGATATGAAAGGAAGCTGAGTGGCTATAGAGAAATTCCTTGTAATATCTTTGCCCCTCTTCTATCAGTCAGAAACTCCAAAGTAAAAAGGAATAGGGCATAACACTGACTTCTTAGCTGGACTTCATCCTCACAGGGCATCCCAGCATCTCAGGGCCTCTCAGCCCAGAGGGTACGAAGCATCAGCATCCCTGCTTAGGGCTGAAGGTGAAGCTGGTATCAGATGGAAGCTCTAGAAGCAGTGAGCTGAACTCTGGGTGGTGAATGGGGGTGAATGATGGACAGGACACAGGCCTTATTCAGCTATTAAGAACAAAACCATTTTTGATTGGGTTGTTTGATTTCTTATTATAGAGTTCTTTATAAATCCTGGATATTAATCATCTGTCAGATGTATAGCTGGCAAAGATTTTCTCCCATTGGATAGGTCGCCTCTTTCCTCTATTCACAGTGTCTTTTGCAGTACAAAAGCTTTTTTAATTTCACAAGGTCGCAATGGTTTTACTTCCTGAGCAACTGGGGTTATGTTCAGAAAGTCCTTGCCTATGCCAATATGTTGAAGTATTTCCCCTACATTTTCCTCTAGCAGATTCAGGGTTTCAGGTCTGATATTAAGGTCTTTGATTCATTTGGACTTGATTCTTATCCATGGAGAGATATACAGATCTATTTTCATCCTTCTACTTATAGATATCCAGTTTTCCCAGCACTATTTGTTATTT
>PVHP010050337.1:0-11844 GCA_004024765.1 Zapus hudsonius
CCCAATCAGCTGGATATCCTCCTCTGTGGGCCGTCTGGATCAGTCCTTGTGGCAGGGGACCCTGGATAGCCTAGTACTCAGCCTGGTCCTCCTGTCCCAAATGTGTTGATACTGAAGGGTGCCATGCTTCTGGATAGTCTCCCCCACCACGGCTCTTACAATCTTTCCACCCCCTCTTCCGCATAGGTCCCTGAGTCGTGGTGGATGAGTATTAAGGCTGCTTTAAGGTTGTGAGTTTTGGGGTCTTTGTGTCGAAGATTGTTGGTTTCTGTCTCACTGGCTTATCCTGTGTATATTGAATGTCTGTGGCTATGGGTCCCTCGATCCAGGAAGTAAGGTTTAATCAACCAGCATTTATTTATTTTTTCTTTCTTTCTTTTCTTGTTCCCCTCCAAGGTAGGGTCTCACTCTAGCCCATAGTGACCTGGAATTCACTCTGTAGTTCTAGGCTGGCCTTGAACTCAGTGATCATCCTACATGCCTCATGAGTAGTGGGATTAAAGGCATGTGCCACCACACCTGGCTTCTGTTCCTATTATTTTAAACTTTATTTATATTTTCCATTTTTGCATTTTCATGTATTTATATATTGTCATCTTATTTTCCCATTACTTTCTCGCCCCTCCCATTAGCACCCTTCTTCCCCCATTAAGCCCCATTTTTCAGGTTTTAAAAAAATCATGGGGGGAGGGAATCAGTGGCTTATGATCTATAATTATGGAAGCTATCAATAAAAAATAAAAAGATAAAAAATATATTGAGTTAAATTAGGGCTGCTTGCACGATCATGGGTGGAAGGTTATTTACTGGGGAATGGTAATTTACCAGTGGCCACACCAATGATAGACCTAACTCCTCCTTTCCCAGCCACCATCAGCTGCCATTAGCTAATACGGGAAGTGTGAGGTCTCAGGTATCCTTCCCCAATCAGTGTTGAAGTATTGACAGGTTCGGTCTTGTGCTGGAAACCACAACTGCTGTGAGTTATGAGTGTACAGAATGCTGTTTTCTGGCTTTTTTTGAGACAAAAATCTCACTGTAGTTGGAACACACAATGTTGGCACTGGCTTTGAACCTGTATTTGCTATGATCCTTTTACTTCAACCTTCCCTTTCCAGTGTTGGAGTTACAGGTATGAGCCACCAAACTAGGCTCTAGGACATTTCCATCAGTGCTTAAAGTTCTGTTGAACATCATTGGTCTAAAGATCTAGGTATATGTTATCAAGTATTCCTGATGTATTTTTTAAGACCATCAAGCTTAGTTTCTTTCTAAATCTCGTTGTAGAATTTGTTTCCTAAGATTGAGGTTAAAAAAATTCAAAAGACATTTGAAAACTTTTTATTCATTCATATGTGTATGCGTGCCACAGCACACATGTGGAGGTCAGAAGACAACTGTCTTAGGTGTGTTGGGTTCACTGATGCAGGTACCACTTTGCATCCAGCCTTACATGTGTGCTAGAGAATTGTTCCTGAGCTAGCAGGCTTTGTAAGCAAGTGCCTTTAAGTGCTGAGCCATCTCCCCAAGCCCCTAACAGACATTTTGTGCAATTTTTAAGTTTGTAGAAAAATTGAGCAGAAAAGTGCAAAGTTCACATTTCCTCTTTCACACATACTTTCTCCTTATTTACATTTTGCAACAGTGTGAAACATTTGTTACAATTGTTCAGGCAACACAGATAATTATTACTTGGTGCTTATTTTACAGGGCTCAGTCTAGTGGATATAATGTGTAAGTTTTGACAAATATATAATATTTGTCCATAGTACCCTGTGCTTCACCTTCCCTTCACTAGTTGTAGTCTCTTCTCTCTCAACTACAACTTTTTTTTTTTGTTTTTGGTGTTTGCTTTTTGAGACAGTCTTTCACTATGTAGCCCCTGCTGGCCTAAAATTCCTGCTACTCCTGCCTCAGCTTCACAGGTGCTTCGATTATAGTCATGTTGGTTTGCCCAGATAACACTATTTTATATATTTTCTTTTTGATTTTTCTTTCTTTTTTTTAAAAAAAAACATTTTATTCGTTTATTTGCAGGGGAGAGAGAGACAGACAGACAGAGAGAGAGAGAGAGAGAGAAAATGGGTGCACCAGGGCCTCTAGCCACTGCAAATAAATTCCAGATGCATGTACCACTTTGTACATCTGGCTTTATGTGGGTACTGGGGTATTGAACTCTGGTTGTTAGGTTTTGCAGGCAAATACCTTAACCATCTCTCCAACCTTTTTTTTTTGTTTGTTTTTTTGAGGTAGGGTCTCACTCTAGTCCAGGCTGACCTGGAATTCACTATGTAGTCTCAGCATGGCCTTGAACTCATGGCGATCCTCCTACCTCTGCCTCCCGAGTGCTGGGATTAAAGGCGTGCACCACCACGCCCAGCTTTCTCCAACCTTTTTGATTTTTCAAGGTGGGGTCTCACTCTAGCCCAGGCTGACCTGGAATTCACTATGTAGTCTCAGGGGTCCTCAAACTGTGGGTGATCCTTCTACCTCTGCCCCACAAGTGCTGGGATTAAAGGTATGCACCACCACATCTGGCTCTATTTTTCTTTTAGACCTTACTATGTAGCCTAGGCTGACCTCAAACTCACTATGTATCCCAAGCTGATCCACCACTGGTCTTACAAGTGTATAGTTTTGTCTTTTCTAGGATGTCTGAGTTTTTTAAACTAAATTTTTGCTTGGAAATTAAAAATTGTTTAACCATTAAAAAATACAGGATAGTTAGGCTCAACTTAACAAAATCTTACATAATGCCCTATAATTTTTATGGCATATCTACAAATGTATTAACTCTTTCAGCATCATTGTGATGCTATAAATAAGGCTGGGCAGCTGTCATTGCCCTCATTTACTGATGACACATTGCTCAGCAAGGTCAAGTGATTTGCCTAAGGGATGAAGCCGAGTCTGGAACTCAGTGCCCTTTCATTTACAGCTCTACACTATGGTAATAAGTAGTGTCCTAGTCAGTAAACAGTATGGATTTTTAGAGTCAAGACTCTTGGCTATGTGCCACTTACTGGCCTCAGTTGTATAATCTGTAAAGTGGGGGTGATGCTGATGTCTACCACATCAGGATTAGGTGTAACATTTTGGCATAGAGCAGGTCTAAATGGTTTGGAAGAAATAATATATGAAAGACAGTGTCTCTCTTGCTTTTAGGGTGCCATAAATTTTGTAAATCCACATCTCAGGCTTTGTATTTCCCTTTCCAGAAAATCTATGGGATAAACATAATGTGGTGAAACCAGTGCAGGTTGGGCAAGACTATAGGGTATGAAGAAATTACTTTATTAATTTTGTTTTTCTCTCTATTTGCCAGCTTGATGAACTTCTACTCTTCTGGCACAGATACTAAGTAGTGAGTAAAGTGATCTTCTGTTTACAACATTGGATTCTAACTATATTGCCAAGCTTTTGCCAAGCTTTTGGTAAATTTCTTTTTTTTTTTTTTCCTTCAAAGTAGGGTCTCATTCAAGCCCAGGCTGACTTGGAACTCACTCTGTAGTTACAGGCTGGCCTTGAATTCAACAGTGATCCTCCTACCTCTGCTTCCCAAGTGATGGGATCAAAGGCCTGTACCACCATGCCTGACTTCACGTCTGTCTTTTTGAGACAGAGTTCAATTATATAACCCAGGCTGGTCTCAAATTTGCAGTTCTCTTGACATATCCTAGAGTACTGGGGATCATAGGCATGTACCACGGCACATGGCTGGAGGTGTTTTTTAATGATCTTAAATTTTTATTTATTTTTTGCAAGCAGAGAGAAAGTGAGAGAAAGAATGGGCATACCAGGGCCTCTTTTGACTGCAAATGGGCTCCAGACACATGTGCCACTTTGTGTATTGGGGTTTATTTGGGTACTGGGGAATCAAACCTGGACCATCAGGCTTTGTAAGCAAGCTCCCTTAACTGCTGAGCCGTCTCTTCAGCCCAATTTGGTATAATATTGTTTAATTGATGACTAAATGATTGTCCCCTCCTTTATGGACAATATTTCATTATTTACTAAGTTTTTACCTAGTAGCCAAGAAATCCCTTTTGCCTTTTTTTGTTCCTTTTTTTTGTTGTTGTTGTTGTTGCTGTCTTCCTAACCACTTCACAATTTCTTTTGTTAGGTTTTGATGTGATAATGAGCAGCTTCTAGTTAATATAACCAATGAATCAGTATTTAAAATGTGTAAAGTAATATACGGACACTGTAGTAGCGAGGCATGGTGCTAGATGCCTATAATTCCAGAACTTGAGACGGAGACAAGAAAGGAGGGATGCTACATGTTTTGAGGCCAGTCTGGTCACATAGTGAGTTCTCGGCCAAGCTGGGCATGGTGGCACACACCTTTAATCTCAGCATTCGGGAGGCTGAGGTAAGAGGATCACTGTGACTTTGAAGCCAGGCTGGAGCTGCTGAGTGAATTCTAGGTTAGCATGAGCTAGAGTGAGAACCTACCTTAAAAAAACAACAACAAAAGTTCCAGGCCAGTTTATATAGCAAGACCCTGTCTCAGTTCCTACTGCCTCACCAAACATAAAACAAAAAAAAATATGTTCATCAACATTGAAAATTATGTTTTAATTTTTTCCAAGCTGGGTATGGTGGTTCACTGCTTTTAATCCCACCTGAGGCTGAGGCAGAAGACTTGGAATAATTATGAGGCCTGCCTGGGCTATAGAGTTGAGACCCTGTCTCAAAAAAAAAAAAAAAAGGGAGATGGCTCATAAAGTAAAGTACTTGCTGCATAAATCTTAAGTAACAGAGTTCAGATCTCCAGATGTACATAGAAGCCAAAGTTTGTCAGACTTCTGTAATCCCAGTATACCTATGGCTAGACAGGAAGCAGAGACAGGAGAATTTTTCTGGAAGCTTAGAAAGAGAGGTAAACTATAATGAGACCCTGGGTCAAATGAGGTGGAAGGACCCACCCTAAGTTTGTCCTCTGACACACATACCAAATAAATAAAAATTTAAAAAAGGGCTGGAGAGATATCTCAGCAGTTAAGGCACTTACCTGCAAAACCAAAGGACCTGGTTCGATTTTCCAGTATCCATGTAAAGCCAGATCCACAAGGTGGCACATGCATCTGGAGTTCATTTGCAGTGGCTAGAGGCCCTGGCATGTCCATTCTCAATCTCATTCTCTCTCTCCGCCTTGCTCTCAAATAACATTTAATTTTTTAAAATATTTATTTTTCAAGCAGAGAGAGAGAGAGAGAGAGAGAGAGAGAGAGAGAGAGAGAGGAGAGAGAGAGAGAGCGCGAGAGCGAGCGCACCAGGGCCACCACCCTGTGGGTCTGGCTTATGTGGGTCCTGGGGAATTGAACCCAGGGCCTTAGGCACCGGAGGCAAGTGCCTTATCCGCTGAGCCATCACTCCAGCCCAACATTTAAATTTTTTAAAACCCAAAATGAATAAATAGAAACATAAAATAAAACCACACATACATTCTTTTCCTAAATAGTACATTTTCAAAGAGGCTACACGTCTTTTCTTTTCTTTTTTTTTTTTTTTTGTGGTAGGGTTTCGCTCTAGCCCAGGCTGACCTGGAATTCACTATGTAGTCTCAGGGTGGCCTTGAACTCATGGTGATTCTCCTACCTCTGCCTCCCAAGTGCTGGGATTAAAGCAGTGCACCACCATGCCCAGCCAGACTACAAATCTTAAAGGTGACCTTTAAGATTTATTCAGGCCTGGAAAATAAATTTTTTATGATTGAGTTTACTTCTTTCTTGAAATTCTTTGGGCAGTTATAACTAAAATTTTATTACTTAAAGAAAAAGATACAGAAAATGTGCAGTGTTGTCCTCTTTTGCTATAATTTTTATTATTTAGAGTTGATTTCTGTTTTATATTTTATCAACTAGGTGTCCTCAGAATGATTTTCATTACCCCCCACTTCCTGCCCTATAACCTACCATCAAGTAACATTTACTTGAAGAATTCACACTTTTTCATCTATCTGCTTTATTTGGAGAAAAGTCAAAGTAGAATAGATTTGTAAGATAGACCAGTTGTTTAGAAAGTCTTTTCCCTTTTTATGTTTTTTTTTCCAGGTAGGGTCTTGCTGCCAGCACCGGGGAGTCAGAGGTAGGAGGATCACTGAGTTTGAGGCCACCCTGAGACTACATAGTGAAATGAAGGTCAGCCTGGGGTAGAGTGAGACCCTACCTTGAGAAACCAAAAAACAAAACCTAAAGTGAAAATATACAGCAATTAAATGCACTTAATTGAAAAGCCTGCTGGCCTAGGTTCAGTTCCCCAGTACCACATAAAGGCTGATGCACAAAGTGGCATATGCATCTGGAGTTCATTTGCAGTGGCAAGAGGCCCTGGTGTACCCATTCATTCTCTGAAATAAAAAATATTTTTAAAAGAATCTGTTTTTAACCGGGCGTGGTGGCACACACCTTTAATCCCAGCACTCAGGAGGCAGAGGTAGGAGGATCACCATGAGTTCAAGGCCACCCTGAGACTACATAGTGAATTCCAGGTCAGCCTGTGCTAGAGTGAGACCCTACCTCAAAAAAAAAAGGATCTTTTTTTTTTTTTATAAAATAGTCCTTATTCATTATTCTTTTTTTAAAAATTTTTTTATTGTCCAAAATGAGTTACAACATTTAGTGGGCAAACAATGATTTGTTATCCCCAATTCCCCACTGACCTCCCCTCCCCCCTCAACTGGATAACCTCCTCCATGGGTCGTCCTTATTCATTATTCTTATAACAATTTTACTTGTAGAGCACTAGTGTATATTTATTTTATGTAATCTTACAACTACAGAAAGAAGGTACTGTATTTCACCAGTATTCAGGTAAGGAAACAGAAGTTGACCTCCTTATGGCCACACAAACCTTGACAAGTGATATATGTAGAGTTTGGACTCTTATGCTCCAAAGCAATATAGTCTATGTTCCATATATCGTGCATTCTCTTTCACTTTATGTTTGAAGCAGTCTATTGTAACCTAGGCTAGTCTCAACCATGCTGTGTAGTTGAAGACTACCTTGAACTCCTGATTCTCCTTCCTCTACCTGAGTGCTGCGATTACAGGCAAGTGTCTTGTTTTCACCTGCCCAGTGCTAGAATTACAGGCACACTACCACACTTGGTTTTTATCTGTGTATTGGGGATCTGAGCTCAGGTCTTCATGCTTGTGTGGTAAGCACTTACCACCTGAGCCATCTCCCCAGTCCCAAGTTCTAGTTTTCAAGTTAGAAATGATTTCGGGGTGGGATGGAGGTGGCTCAGTGGTTAAAGGCACTTGCTTGCAAAGCCTGGTGGCCTGAGAAGAATCCATTGCCTAGTTTTTACTCTTTGGTTGTTGCTAGAGTTGAGTTCCTCACAGGCTGTTGGACTGAGTCCTCAATTCCTCATGAGCTGTTGGGGGAAAAACCTTCCTCGGTTCTTTGCCATATGGGTCTTTCCATAAGCTTAGAATATGGCAGCTGGCATCGTTAGAATGAGCATGAGAGAGTGTCAGCATGAGAGAAGGAAGGTAGTTTTGTATCACAGAAGTGATGTCCCTTCAGTTTTTCACTCTGTCATGCTCTTGCTCTCTCTCTCTTGTGAGAAAAGGTCTCAGGTAACCTAGGCTGGCTTCAAGTTCACTTTGTAGTCAAGGATGGCCTTGAACTCCTGAGCCTCCTCCTTGTACCTCTGCTGCAAAAGGAATGCATCAGGATAAAGTGGGTGGCTTGGGAATTGAACCTCAGGCTGGTAGGATTTGTAAGCAAGTGTCATTTGCCCAGCCCCTCATTAATTTATTTTTACTTCTTTTTAAAAATTTTTATTTATTTGAGAAAGGAGAAAGAGAGAGAGAGAGAGAGAGAGAGAGAGAGAGAGAGAGAGAGAGAGAGAGAGAGAAGGAGGAATGGGTGAGTATGGGTGCACCAGAGCCTCTTGCCACTACAAATAAGCTGTAGATTTGTGTGCCACTTTGTGCGTCTGGCTTTACATGGATACCGGGTCTGGAATTGAACCCAGACCAGGCTTTGTAAGCAAGCACCTATAACTGCTGAGCCATCTCCCCAGCCTCTATTTTTTTTTAAATTTCTTTAAAAAGGGTCTGACTATGTAGATCAGGCTGGCTTGGAATTTGTTATATAGCCTAGGCTGGCCTTAAAATCCTACTGCCTCTACTTCCCCAGTGCTGGCATTACAGTCATCTGCCACCATACCATTTATACTGATGCATTCATCCTGTACTAGCTGTTTACCTTTTATTTCCACTAGTTAGTTAACCTTAGAGACCTGCACATACTGACATGGAATCTA
Source organism: Zapus hudsonius (assembly GCA_004024765.1). Classification (NCBI taxonomy): domain Eukaryota; kingdom Metazoa; phylum Chordata; class Mammalia; order Rodentia; family Dipodidae; genus Zapus; species Zapus hudsonius. The sequence continues at coordinate 8,279 of PVHP010050337.1, forward strand.
CCTTATTCTTTAGGAAAAAGTATTTTAACTTTAATCTGAATAGTTGCATAGTTACTTTGTATAGATGATCATTATTTAGCTAGGTTTCTACTGATGGATCTTTAGATTGTTTCTAAGTGTTTTAAAAATATTTTCTTTAGGGGCTGGAGAGATGGGTCAGCGGTTAAGGCACTTGCCTCCAGTGCCTAAGGCCCCTGCCTCCAGTGCCTAAGGCCCCTGGTTCAATTCCCAAGGACCCACATAACCCAGACCCACAAGGCGGTGGCTGTGGTTCTCTCTCTCTCTCTCTCTCTCTCTCTCTCCTTGAAAATGAATAAATAAAGTAAAAATTAAATTCAAAAGTAAGTTCTAACCTGCTTTCATATTAAAAAAATATTTTCTTTATTTGCAAGCAGAGAGATACAGAGACAGAGAAGAGTATGGGTGTGCCAGGGTCTCTAGCCACTGCATACAAACTCCAGATGCATGGATGGGCCCCTTTGTGCCTCTGATTTTACGTGGGTACGAGAACCAGGGCCACCACCTTGTGGGTCTGGTTTATGTGGGACCTGGGGAATTGAACCCGGGGCCTTAGGCACTGGAGGCAAGTGCCTTAACCACTGAGCCATCTCTCCAGCCCTGATTTTATTTACTTATATTTAAATATTTTTATTTATTTGAGAGAGAGGATGGATATGCCAGGGTCTCTTTTTGCTGCAGATGTACTCCAGAAGCATGTGCCACTTTGTGCGTCTGGATTTATATGGGTTCTGAGGAATCAAACCTGGATCAGCAGGCTTTGCAAACAAGCACCTTGAACCACTGAGTCATCTCCTCTTTTACTCATTTTTTGTTTTTTGATGTAGGGTCTCACTCTAGCCCAGGCTGACCTGGAATTCACTGTAGCCTCAGAGTGGCCTCGGACTCCCCAGTGTTAGGATTAAAGGTGTGCACCACTACCCCTGGCTACTTACTGATTTTAATATGACAATTGGGTAAGTAGTATATATACTACTTCCCAAGTAGTATATTCCTCACCTGGGAACAATAAAGCTGACTTCTGTGGGACTGGGAACGTTAAGTAGGGTAAGTTTGAGGATGCCTTCCATAGTATTGGCTTGTAAGTATTGAAGCCTCCCTTTACCTACTGAGCTCCTTCTAAAGTCTTTGGGAATCTGAGGCCAGCTAAGGAGCTGGGCCCAGAAAAATGTATAAATGTGTACTAGCCTTCCCATCTGTTCCCCCTAGCTGGCAAGTACTAGGGGGTTTCTCTTCTCTGCCCATGCCTGTCACGGGGTAGAATGCATTTGTGTTCATCTAAGTAGCTAGTAGTTGAAATAATTGGAGAATGAATGTGGGTGTTATCAGGGTAAGAACAACTATTGCTAACAAAATTTAAGGTTTTGTGAGCCACTTGTTTCTGAAGTGTCTGGGTAGTTCTATTAAATAGTTAAAAGCCAGGTGTAGTGGTGCATGCCTTTAATCACAGCACTCCTAGCACTCTGGAGGCAGAGGTAGGAGAATCACCTGGAGTTCAAGGCCAGCCTGAGACTACATAGTGAATTCCAGGTCAGCCTGGGCTAGAGTGAGACCCTTACTTTGAAAAAAAAGAAATAGTTAAAAGTTGTGCTTTTTAGAGCCTCAGAGAAAGGGGGTGGGGGAGGGGATGTGACAAAATCTACCCTGGATTGAGCAAACTTAAACTAAGTAATACTGCCAACCAAGGTTGTTAAGACTATTGGTGCATATAGTGTAGTATTTGGGGTGAAAAATAAAAGAGCCATTTCGTCAATTTTGAGTGTATTTGGCTGTTTGACAGCTTTTTAGTTCCCTCCCTGTTGTGGTCAGCTTTCTAGTTACTGCACAGAAAGAACCCAAACAAAAGCGGCTTGTGGAGGAATGGGTTTATTTGGCTTACGGACTTGAGGGGAGACTCCATCCTGGCAAGGAAAACGATGGCATGAGCAGAGGGGTGGATATCACCTCTGCCACAGCACTGGAAATAGCAGCAGGAAGGTGTGCCAAACACTGGCAAGGGGAAGCTGGTTTATAACCCCATAAACCCGCCCCCAACAACACAGCTCCATCGAGGATGTAAAATCCAAACTGCCATCAGCTGAGGATCGATTACCCAGAACACATTCATTTGTTTGTGGGGGACACCTGGATCAAACCATGACACTCCCTAAAGAAGTTCTGTCTGCCTAACTCAAACTATTGGGGTGGTACATTCCTTTAGGACCAATTAGAACATAACTTTAGGGTAAGTGGTATATTTGGCTAACTCTGGTTCAATATTGGCTTAGGTCATTATATTCTCTCATGTACAGTTAAATGTAATTATAATGTTAAAATAATCTAAAATGAGTTTAGAAAAAAATTAAGGTTTAAGCCTTTTATTATTTATTTATTTTTGAGAGGGGGAGAAAAATATGGACATATTAGGGCCTCTTGCCACTGAGAATGAACTCCTGATGCATATTGTACTTTGTGTGTCTGACTTTACATGGATCTGGGGATTTGAACCTGGGCCCTCAGTCTTGCAAGCAAGTGTCAAGTTTCTTTAACCAATGAGCCATCTCTCCAGACCCTGGTTTAAGCCTTTTAACAAAATAGACCACAGAAGTAGGATTCTTCAGGTTTTTGCAATATTTGAGAGTATAAGTAAAAGTTTTCAACTTTAAAATTGTTTAAATGTTTTTATTCATGAAATAGAACAGATATAATTTTTTTTTCCTGTAGGTTTTTCATTTCTTTGCAATCTTAGTCATTAAAAACTGCTCTCGGCCAGGCATGGTGGTGCAAGCCTTTAATCCCAGCACTTGGGAGGCAGAGGTAGGAGGATCGCCATGAGTTCAAGGCCATGCTGAGACTACATAGTGAATTCCAGGTCAGCCTGGGCTAGAGTGAGACCCTACCTCGAAAAACAAGCAAACAAAAAAACTGCTCTCAGTGGATGGTACTTCGTGTTCACTGGAAAATTTCTACAATAGTTACACACTATATATGGCTGGAGAGATGGCTCAACAGTTAAGGCACTTGCCTGCAAAGCCTAACAACCCATGTTTGATTCCCCAGATCCCACATAAAGCCAGATGCACAAAGTGGTGCATGCATCTGGAGTTCATTTGCAGTGGCTGGAGGCCCTGGCACATCCATTATTGCTCTCTCTTCTCACTATCTCTCTCTCTGCTTGTAAATAAAAAAAAATATATATGTACATTTTTTTTGAAGTAGGGTCTCGCTCTAGCCCAGGCTGACCTGGAATTCACTACGTAGCCTCAGGCTGGCCTTGAACTCACTGTGATTCTTCTACCTCTGCCTCTCAAGTGAAAATATTATTTATTTGCAGGCAGAGAAAGACGGTGGCATAGAGGGAAGGAGAAAGAATGGGTGGACCAGGGTATCCAGCCACTGCAGACAAACTCCAAATACATGTGCCACTTTGTGCATCTGGCTTTATGTGGATACTGGGGAATTGAACCCAGGCTGAAGTCTTTGCAAGCATGCACCTTTAACTACTTAGCTCTCTTCAGCCTTGCAGTAGTTAATCTTGTTTATTATTGGTGAACTGGTGGTTGCCCACT
>PVHP010050338.1:0-11843 GCA_004024765.1 Zapus hudsonius
GAGAGAGAGAGAGAGAGAGAGAGAGAGAGAGAGAGAGAGAGAGAGAGAGAATGGGCACCCCAGGGACTGCAGCCACCGAAAACAAACTCCAGCTGCATGCACCCCTTTGTACATCTGACTTTACGTGGGTACTGGGGAATCAAACTCAAGTCGTTAGGTTTTGCACTGAACCACCATCTCTCCAACCCCCACCTTTCTTTTGAGACAGGATTTATTGGCCCGGAGTTGACAATTAGGCTAGACTGGCTGGCCAACAAACCCCAGAATCCTCCCTTCTCCTTCTCCCCAGCACTGAGATTACAAGACACTTTTATTTATATGAGTTCTGGGGACTGAAGTCAGGTTCCCATGTCTGCAAGGCAAGCACTTTACTGAATTACATCCCCCACCCCCAAACAGTATATATTAATATATATATAAAACATTATATATTATATATAACATTATATGTTATATATAACATTATATATTATATATAACATTATGCTATATAACAATATTATATATATATAACATTATATATTATATAACAGCATATATTATATATATATAACAGTATGTATTACATTTAGAGCTTTAGCTCACAGTCAATCTGAGGTGAAAGCATTAATAAAATACCATGTAGCCTATACACGTCCAGCTGCCCCCACCATCAACATCACCCCTGAGACCTTCTACAACAGACCATCTCCTCAGTACACAGCTTATGTCGGAGTTCACTCTTGCTGATCTTCATTCTATGGGTTATTTATTTGCAAGCAGAGAGACACAGAGAGAAGAGAGACAGGCAGAGAGAATGATCGAGCCAGGGCCTCCAGCCACTGCAATCGGACTCCAGATACATTGTGCCACTTTGTGCATCTGGCTTTAAGTGGGCGCTGGGGATTAGAACCCCGGGTCGTTAGGTTTTATAGGCAAGCACCTTAACCACTGAACCATTTCTCCAACCCCATTCTCTGGGTTGAAGCAAATGAAATGTTTCTATTACGATAGTACTCTATAGAGTATAGGCCCTAAAATTCCCTGGCAGCCCCTGGCTGGTGGTGACCACTGATCTTTTTAAGCTCTGTATAGATAGTCACGATGATCACATATTTTTTGGTAGGGTATCACTATTGCTCTAGCCCAGGCTGATGTGGAATTCACTATTCAGTCTCATGGTGATCCTCCTACCTCTGCCTCCCAAGTGCTGGGATTAAAGGCGTGCACCATCACAATGCCTGGCCCTATATTCCGCTTTTGTTGCTGTAACTGTATTCCTGACAGAAACAACTGAAGGGAGAGGAGATTTGTTTTGCTCATGGTCTCAGAGGTTTCCCTCCATCATGGCAGGGCTGGGGGAGAGGATAGTGAAACAGTTCACGTGAATGGCAGACAGCAAGTCACAGCTCCACTATTTCTTCCATCTATTAATCCATCGATAATTAGAACCCCCATCCTGTCCTGAGCTGACTGTCGCTAGAGCACCCAGAGGTATGCTGTACAAACCGCCTAGGTGTTTCTTAATCCATCCAAGTGGGAAATCAGATTCCCGATAGAATCTGGATTTCAGATAAGTACCAAATGATGCAGGGTTTGAGACATACTTATGCTTCACAATAGTCTTTGCTTTTCTGAAATTCAAGTCTAGGTGTGTTTTTGTTCCATTGTGGTTTTCTGAAAGTTGCTCCAATCCTGACACTGTTCCTCGTTCCGATAGGACAGGAGTTCCTTGGATGTTCATTTTTGTATTATGTTTCATAATGTTCATATATATATATATATGTGTGTGTGTGTGTGTTTTCTATTTTTTAATATTTTTTTATTTGCAAGTAGAGAGAATATGGGCGCACCAGGACCTCAAGCTGCTACAGACGAACTCCAGATGCATGTGTCTCTTTGTGCATCTGGCTTTACATGGGTACTGGGGAATTGAACTTGGGTCATGAGGCTTTGCAGGCAAGTGCCTTAAATGCTGAGACATCTCTCCAGCCCTATATGCATTCTTTGGCGTGTGAGGTATTACATAATTTTTGCTTCTTATACAAATGTCGGTGCTTTAGGATTGGACAGTAATTTTTCCCAGATACTCTGTCAAGCCACAGGCAAGTAGATATGCCAACCTTGCGTTGGCTGTGGCCTTTGTGTAGGGAGACACCAGGCTGTTCCCCCCACTGGTGCCAAGTACTTAACCTTTTGGGACCACCCTCCTCGCTTACCTTTCACACTGAGCCAGAGGTCTACCTCCCTCACCCCCACAGGGTTCTTAGCCCGGCAGATGTAGTAGCCCTCATCCAGGTCTTGGGAGCAGTTGAGGATGGTGAGGGTGGAGTTCTGGCCATTCTCCACGAGGAGATAGTGGCTGCTCCTTTGGATGATTGGCTTCGGGTGGGTGAGGTTCCTCAGCCACTCGATCTTGGCAGGGGGGTAGGCTCCAGACACTTGGCAGGTGAGTGTCACATTGCCCCCCACAAAACAAGTTTTCATGGGCTCAGTGAGAAGTGAGGGGCTCCCTGAAAGTCAGAAGATAAAGAAAGATGAATGTTTTAGGAAATTCAAGACATGGCGTGGAATCTTCCAGAAAATTATTTCCTTCCTAACAAAGCAATTAAATTAACTCCAGGATTTCTGTACCATATATGGTCTCATGGAATAATAAAACCTAACGTTTATTGAGCACTTAATGTCCATGAGGTTTGTATGTATGTATGTATGTATATATATATACATCCATAGATGGAAATATATACATGCATATATACACACTATATACATACATTATATAAATATAGCACCCTCAGTTTTCAGAGAAGGAAACTCAGACACAAACCATTATGCTCTAAGTCACACAACTATATAAGAAACACATAAGATACATAAGAGATATAAGGGTACACAGAGCAACCAACCCTCCCAGTCTGCCCAGGACCCTCGAAGAGGTCCCTGGATATAAGGCTTTCAATGCTATAACCAGGAAAGTTCTGGATGTTACTGAATCTGCTAGACAGGAACTCAGGTGATTGGGCTCTGCCTCTGCTGCCCAGTCTTCTTCCCTCCAGGAGATGCACACACACACACACACACACACACACACACACACACACACACACACCGATGTAAAACTGTGCTGTGTTAAACACGGACACATGGCTCGACAAGGACACTCTTCAAAGGAGCTGCCTGGAAGTTGGACAGAGTACCCCCAGGCTACAGTTTTGGTGACTCATCGCCAACATTCCTGTCAGTAAACCCACTGACTCACCAAGCTGGACCTGGGTGAGATTTCTTTGTTCTATTCCAAGTGCTTGATCTGAGGTGAAGAAATACTTGCTCACATCTCCCCAGGAACAGCTGCACAACACCACTGAGTTTGACTTGATTGTGCAGACAAGGGTAGCCCCAAGCCTCTGTACAGATTTCATCGCACAAGGACCCCTTTCTCTAAATACACACACTCCTGGGAAGGGCAATGAATTCCCCATGGGGGACTTAAGTCCATACTCTGGTGCCTGAGTGACACAGAACAGCATGCTGGGATCCTGTCTGGTAGGGTGGAGCCACTGTCTCCCTTGGCATCGGTCCCAAAGGAGAATCGGGGTTTCATAGCTGGCACCCTGGGAAAGGGAGCAGGGAAGGGAGAGGGAAGGGGGTCTAGCGGGTTGGAGCGGTTTCAAGGTCATTCTCAAGGTCGGGACAACTGGAGAAGTGCAGAAGCCTGGGAATGCTTGGGAAATTTACATATCTGTGCCCTTGTCCACTGTCCAGTTCCTTCCTTGATGAATTACACACTCTCTCTCTATACTCTCTCTCTCTCTCTCTCTCTCTGTGTGTGTGTGTGTGTGTGTGTGTGTGTGTGTGTGTGTGTGTGTAAAAAACAAACTTCCTTTGGAATCATTAAAGCCAGCAATCATGACAAAATCTGTGTATTTTGGAACCCCCGCCCCAAGCCAAAGTTTCAAAAATGGCTCCTTTATCCTTAAACATGACCCCAGGTGAGTCCTCCCCAGCTCCCAAACAAAGGTCATGTGTACAGCCTATTCTTTTATTGCTTTTTTTTTCAGGTATGGTCTCACTCTGGTCACCTGGGCTAGAGGGAGACCCTACCTTGAAAACAACAACAACAAAAAAAGAGTTGCCTAGAACTAAGAATCTGAGCTTTAAACTTTAAGCCATCCTTCAACTTTGAAGTAAGAAACAGAAGACCTGAGGAAGGGAGAGAGGGAATGAATGAATTCGGGCCATGCTAACACACTGAGCTGTCTTTCCCAGAACTACCATCAAACAGTTCTTTGAAAAGAAAGGAAGGCAGGTGACCCCCAACCCCAGGACAAAGCAAGCCACACTCACTGATCTGAACCACGCAGCTGGCTCCAGACTCAGGGCCCACTATGTGGTTTCCAACGCACTTGAACTTCTTGCCATCCGACAGCTGCGTCTGGTTCAGCGATTGCACCCCCAGCTTTGAATTCCCCAGGATCATCCCTCCTGGCTCTTCTGTCCACAGGAAGTTCGGGTCTGGGTATCCCCCATCCCAGTGACAGGCGAGCTGCACAGTAGACAATCCTGATACCTCTGCTGAGCACCGGGGAGATGAAGGAGGGGACCCTGCAAGACACCAGAGAAGAAGGGGGCTTCATCCATCCGGACCACCAGGCTGAGACCAGGGGTTACTTACAGGAGCAGGTCTTCAAGAAACACCAACACCAGCTAGTCTACTTGCAGAAACTCCACCCCGGGCACAAGTCTTACAGCTAACAAGACTCAGGGGTCCTTGGCAGGGTGTTAACTAAGCATTGGGGTCTTTGTTTTGTTTTTTCAAGGTAGGGTCTCGCTGTAGCCCAGGCTGACCTGGAATTCACTCTGTAGTCTCAGGGTGGCCTCAAACTCACATTGATCCTCCTACCTCTGCCTCCCAAGTGCTGGGATTAAAGGTGTGCACCATCATGCCTGGCTAGGATTGGGGTCTTGACTAGACACTTCTTTGAACCAAGTGTGGCAATGTAAATTTACATTAAATTATATGATATTGGCAATTCAATTCCCCCATCCTGTTCCCCAAGTTCCAAGCGCTCAGAACCCACACGCAGTCTCAGACCACATAGGACAGAGAAGTCCTGTCATCAAACAAAGGTCTAAAGGCCAATTCTTGTCTCTAAAAACTAATCAGTCACCTCTGGCCAAGGGCAAATGAAGGTCATGGTGTTACCAGTAGAGACTTACTCGCCTCGAGTCCCAACATATCCAGAATTAGACAAATATTTATTACACATTTTTGTGCAGTTTATGTTAGACATATAAATAGAAATAAATTTGGTTTTTATGTAAGTGGGTGGATATGCAACACCTACAAGAAAACATGAGTGGAAATATGCCAAAATAATCCTTAGAATTGTCTTTTTCTTCTTAAAGCTCACTAGCAGGTCTTACAAGTGCTATGAATTCACACATTATAAATATCATTTGCAATAAAAACACAGAGTAGGGATGGAGAGATGGCTCAGCGGTTTAGGCACTTGCCTGCAAAACCTAACAACCCGAGTTCCATTCCCCAGTACCCATGTAAAGCCAGATGCTCAAAGTGGCGCATGCATCTGGAGTTCATTTGCAGTGGCTGGAAGCTCTGATGCAGCCATTCTCTCTATATCTGTCTCTGCTTGCAAATAAATAAAATTTTTAATATATCTTTTTTTTCTTTGGTTTTTCGAGGGAGGGTCTCGCTCTAGCCCAGGCTGACCTGGAATTCTGATAGGCAGGAGCCCCAACGTGTGCATGTGTACTGAGGGAGACACTGAAGTGTGTACATGGATACCCAATGGAATATTATTCAGCCCTAAAAGGGAATAAAGCCCTGAAACAGTGTGGAGAAACCATGAACGCATGATGTAACATGGAAGAAGGTGTGCCATGAAAGAGGAAAGAAAAGAAAGATGCACAAACACACGGTCTACAAGGGGGACAGGGGCACGCTTCTTACGCACTGTAGACCAGGAGCTCGGTGGTCACCTTTCGCTGTCTCCCAGTGAGCGGATTTGTAGCGGAACAGGTGTAGCGGCCCTGGAGGTTGTGAGACATGTGCATCAGGGTGAAGGAGCTGACAGTCAGGTTGTTTTCGAAAGGCTCTGGTGTGGATCGGGCCTGGAACCACCATTCCACCAGGATCGGAGGCCGGCCCTCGCTGCTGCAGCTGAAGTCCACCTGAGAGCCCTTGGCCGCATACAGGGTGCCGTTGGGGAGAGATCCGGTGGAGGAGATGTTGACCTGGACGTGGTAGGGGCCACCTGGGAATCACAGGGGGTGGGGACCGTGGGGATTACAAAAATGTTCACCTGGCCGGGCATGGTGGTGCATGCCTTTAATCCCAGCACTCGGGAGGCAGAGGTAGGAGGATCGCCGTGAGTTCAAGGCCACCCTGAGACTATATAGTGAATTCCAGGTCAGCCTAGGCTAGAGCGAGACCCTACCTCAAAAAACAAACAAACAAAAATGTTCACCTGAGTTCCTTACCAGCCCTCACAGACCCTCAAATGCTAGGGGATCAGCGACGAAGGGGACTGACACTATGTGACAACCCTGTGCAAAGGACCACTGACCTCCACTCATTTGATTCTGGTGAGCGGGGCAGTGACCCCTATGGAAGAAAGAAGGTAGATGCCCCTGGATGTTTTGTCTATTTTTGTCTTGTCAGACAGAATCTCAAGTATCCTCAAACTCACCACGTAGCTACAAATGACCTTGAACTCCTAATCCTCCTGTCTCCACCTCCCACGTGCTAGGTGTATAGGTGTGAAGCTGGGCATGGCGGCTCATGCCTGTGATCTCAGCACTGGGGAAGCTGAGGACGGAGGATTGTGAGAAGTTCAGGCTACCCTGGGCTACACAGTAGGTTCCAGGCCAGCCTCGGCTACAGAGTGAGACAGTGTTTCAAAAAGCCAAAACAACCCAGCCACTATAGGATAGAGAGGTTATCTACAGAGTCAGCATGGGTGCCACAGGCTTTCCGGATGCTCTCCGACCAGCTGGCTACTCTCTGCCCAAGGTCTGCTCACAGGTCTGGTCCTGGGCTGGCATCGTAAATCCAGATTTCAGGAGTGTTTTCACTATCCCCAGAGTTGATCCTAGCAGCTTCATAGGCCTGAGCTTTGTATGTGAACACCTGTTTCCTTCTGGATAAATAAATAAATAAATAAATAAATAAATAAATAACCTCTGAGGTCCTGAGTCTCCAACTGAGTCATTCTGTTAGCCACACTGGAGATTTAGAGGTCTCCCACAAGCTTGCACCCCAGACCCCTGACTTGATCCCATGAACCTCTGTGTCTCTTGCTTTCACTCTATCATTGTACACGCTGAGTTCTCAGAGTCCAGGTAAACCAGCGGCTGGTGCTGGGGGCTCCCGGCATAATGTCACACCAAAAAATAAAACACTCATTCCAGTACTGACTTTGTACCCCACTCACCAGAAGTGTGGCTTTGGGCAAATGATTTCTCTTCTCATACCTCCATTTCCTCATCTGTAGAAGGGGGTGTGGTCATATCCATGTAGGGCCAATTATACAATTAAATGAGTCAAAATAGTGTCCAACCTGTTGGAAACACTTGTTTTCTTTTGGTTTTTCAAGGTAGGGTCTCGCTGTAGCCCAGGCTGACCTGGAATTAGTCTCAAGGTGGCCTTGAACTCACAGCGATCCTCCTACCTCTGCCTCCTGAGTGCTGGGATTAAAGGTGTATGACACCACACCAGGCTTGGTTTTTGTTTTTTGGGGTATTGAGGAGGGGGGTACAAGAAATAGAGTTTAGAACTTTGTACGTGCTACACTAGCACTCAACCACTAAGCAACACCCCTACCCTTGAACTTTCTTGTGGGTCTGGCTTACATGGGTCCTGGGGAATTGAACCTGGGGCCTTAGGCACTGGAGGCAAGTGCCTTAACCGCTGAGCCATCTCTCCAGCCCCACCTTGAACTTTCTTATGCATCAAAATACCCTCCATTGAGGATGAGAATGGGGATGCAGCTCAGTGGTATAGTGTAGATGTAACACACACAGGTCCTGGTTTCAATGCCCAGCACCACAAAAAAAAAAAATCTCCCCCATAAATATCCACATACAATTATTGGTCAGTTAAAAACGTTAACAAGGTTGGAGAGATAGCTCAGTGGTTAGACACGCTTGCTTGCAAAGCTTTCTGGCCTGGGTTAGATTTCCCAGTCCCCATGTAAAACCACATGCATAATGTCATATGCATCTGGAGTTCATTTGAGGCAGCAAGAGGCCTTGGCATGCCCATACTCTCTGTCTCTTCATAAATACATAAATAGTTTATTTCTTAAATGTCAATAACTGTATCTAATAATTTAATGTGCTACTTCTCCTCAGAGGGTCCTCTTCTAAGAAAGCCAGGAAGGTCAGAGCTTTGCCAAAGGAATACATCTATGGCTGCGGAATTTTGAACAGAAATAAAAGAAAATAGGGGATTGGAGAGATCGCTCAGTGCTTAGGGTACTTGTATGAAGAGCCTAATAACCCTGGTTCAATTTCCCAGTACCCAAGTAAAGCCAGATGCAGAAAGTGACGTATGCACCTGGAGTTCATTTGCAGTGGCTAGAGGACCTGGTGCACTTATATTCTCTCTCTCTCTCTCTCTCTCTCTCTCTCTCTCTCTCTCTCTCTCTCTCTCTCTCCAAATAAATAAATAAATATGTTGTTACAAAAGAAAATAGCCAGGCATGGTGGCTCACACCTTTAATCCCAGCACTAAGGAGGCTGAGGTAGGAGGATCACAGTGAGTTTGAGGCCAGCCTGGGCTACAAGAGTGAATTCCAAGTCAGTCTGGACTAGAGTGAGACCTTGGGGCAAAAAATGAAACAAAGGAAGAAAGGAAAAAAAAAGAAAGAAGAAAGAAAGAGAAAGGAAAATGGAGAGGGAGGGATGAAGGAAAGGGAAGGAGAGAAAGGGAAGAGAAAAAAAGGAGGGAACCCCACTTGTGGGAAGCAAAGGATATCCCACATAGCACCCCTCAACATAAGGACCCACTTCCCTACCAGCCTCCTACCTGTGGTCTCTACGGAAATTGTGGGTTTCTAAGGATAACATTCTTATTTTTGTGGTGGTCTTTAGTATTTGTGATTTTTATTTTTTGAGACAGGGTCTTCCTATGTCGCCCAGGCTGACCTCACGCTCTGCCTCAGCCTCCCAAGTGCTGAGATGACTCACCTGGCTAAGTGACAATCTGCTTCTCAGGTGGGAGCCGGCTCCTAACAATTCAGGCATCTGAATTGGGAACCATGTTCCGTGCCACAGAGTCTGGGGAGAATTAGATGGTGATTTAGGAGGTGCTCAAAAGCCCCATTCACCGCTACTGGCTAAGAGGTTAGGTATGTGGTCCAGCAGGTCCTGGGACATGCCTACAGTAGGTGTGTAACCCAGCCCAGTGCCAGGGTAGCTCTAAGGCACAGGCGGTCAATGCATAGGCCAGCAAAAGCAATGGGACTCAGGGCAGAAATGCCTGGTGTTCTAGGCCCTGGTGGTGTGGGCTGAACAGTGTGGACCAGCTGGGAGAGGCTTTAGGCTAGCCCAGTTCTCACCCAGTGATGAGGCTGGGTGCACAGACAGATAACCAGGTAGGATGAATATAAAGAAAACACAAGGCTGGAGAGATGGCTCAGTGGTTAAAGGTATTTGGCTTGCAAAGCCTGATGGTCCAGATTCGATTCCCCAGGACCCACTTAAAACCAGATGCACAAAGTGGCACATGAATCTAGAGTTTGTTTGTAGTGGCTGGAGGCCCTAGTGTGCCCAAACCTCACTGGTAACAGACCTGAGTTCAATCCCACATAAAACCGTTAGGTATGGCGGCATATGCCTGTAATCCCAGCTCTGGGGAGGTGGAGGCAGACTGATCCCTGGAGCTCACTGGCCACTTAGTCTATCTTAATTAATGAACTGTAGGCCAGTGAGAAACCCTGCCTCAAGAAAAAATTTTTTAAAATATTTTATTTATTTACTTGCAAGCAGAGAGAGAGAGAGAGAGAGAGAGAGAGAGAGAGAGAGAGAGATTGAGAGAGGGAGAGAGGAAATCCAGACACAGATGCCACCTTGTGCATCTGGCCTATGTGGGTCCTGGGGAATTGAACCTGGGTCCTTAGGCACTGTAGATAAGTGCCTTAACCGCTGGGCCATCTCTCCAGCCCTCCCCGTCACCTTTTAACAGTGAATGTCACTTTGTGATCATAAACCCTTGCATTTATGTCTTAATAGGGCAATAATAAAAGAAGTTCACCCGCCAATAAATTTAGTCAATGATTTATTGACTCAATTTCAGACTGTGTTGTCATTTACTCTAAACTCACCTTACTAATCTGTGATCAAAAGAAGCTTTTTTTTAAAAAAAGCTTTGGGGCTAGAGAGATGGCTTAGTGGTTAAGACCATTGCTTGGGAAACAGAAGACCTGAGTTCAATTCCCCAGTACCCACCTAAAGCCAGGTGCACAAGGTGGCCCATGTGTCTGGAGTTCATTTGCTGTGGCTGGAGGCCCTGGAAGGCCCATTCTCTCTCTCTCTCTCTCTCCTCTCTCTCTCCCTCTCTCTCTCTCTCTCCTTGTCTCTCTCTGTACCACTCATCATTCTCTCACAAATAAATAAATATATTTTAAAAAACATATGGAAAGTCACTCTGGCAGAGACCAGACAGAACTCAAGTCCCTCTGTCACCAAAGCCCACACTCCTACCATGACCTTCTGTCCCCATCAGCCCCACTTACTGGCCACACGCAGCCACACGGGGAAGTAGCGAGTGCCATCCAGTGCCTCCTGGCAGGTGTAGTTGCCCTCGTCCTGCAGGCTCAGGGCATCCACGTGCAGGGCGCTGGCATCCACCAGAGAGAAGCGAGCTGTGGCTCGTGGCTGGCTGGAGTTGGAGGACAGCAGGAAGACCTGCTCCTCTGAGTCGTCGCGGTACCAGGTCACCAGGCCCCTGGGACCTGACACATTACCACAGTACAGAGTAATGTTCTCTTGAACTTCACCGATGACCACAGCCTCCAAGCCTGGATGAGGGAAGGTCAAGCTGTTTACTCCTTTCTTGACCAATGGACAACACACCACATGGTTAAAAGCATTTGCTTACAAAGCCTGCCAGCCACGGTTCGATTCCCCAGGCCCCATGTAAAGCCAGATGCACAAAGTGGTGCATGCATCTGGAGTTTGTTTGCATAGGCAGGAGGCCTTGGCATGCTTATTCTCTCTTTCTCTCTCTCTTTCTGTGTGTGCTTGCAAATAAATAAAAATATATATTTTTTAATTCTTGTCAAAGCAAGGCAAGAAGTGCTCATCTGTGCAATACTGGTGCTTAACCTAGGTGGGTAATCAGTGGCTCTCTGATTGGCTAAGAGATCTGCTCAGTGGCAAGGAACCCTGAGCTGGAACTGGGATCGAAGGCAAATTCTTACGGAGACCAAGAACCCAGACTCCAAGGGGAAGCCCCCACTAACCATGGTCTTACAGAGAGGCTGCACCCATTAGAATCTCACCAAATTAACAATGTCTGATCCCACTCTCTGTTGGAGGTTCTGTTTGCATTTTTCAGAAGGCAATGAGAATGTGGCCAACCCAATTCCACCAACAGGACCTGAGATGATGGCTGACACCCAGGCAGGAGATGAACCACCTCTAACTCATCATCTGGGGCCCAGGGGAAACCACAGAGGAAGTGGGGAGACGAGCAAGAGAGCTCCCTCCTCAGCAAGTCAGACAACCTATGCAAGGGTCATGGAGACAGACACCGAGGAGACTCAAAACAGTCCAAAGCAGAAACCCAGAGACTCAAGAGCTTAACAGTAAAGCAGAGTTAAAACTCACCCACCATG
>PVHP010050339.1:0-11843 GCA_004024765.1 Zapus hudsonius
TCCTCCTACTCCGAGTTCTTGTCCTCTAATGCCAAAGAATTGTACACAGGGACAGAATTAAATTTTAGTTACACATTTATTCTAATTTAGTAGATCAGGAAAAGGGGAGTTGGATGGGGAAATTGGATGTGGGAAGTCATAAAGTTTTCTTGCCACCAGTGTGGGGAAAACACGTGTCAGAAAGTTCACAGAGCTTTTATTATTTAGTTAGATAAGCAGTCCAAGAAAAGATAACAGAAAAGCTCCCTTTGTGAAAAAGAGAGGTTCATGAGAGAAAGGTCTGGAGCCTGCCCCCTACCCCAGCGGGGTAGGGGTACAGGCCTTGCCTCGGGACAGCTGATTGGTTCATATCTAACCAATCAGTTTTGGCACCTAGGTTGTAGCTCTAACTAGACACCTCCCATTCAAAGGGAGGGGCTGGAAGGGGAGGAGCGGGTCTCTATACACACCTGACTGTCACACTCTGACATTGAACTAACCACACACAGGCTGCACGTGGTTAATATGCTCACATAGAATGAATCTAGAATATGTAAGAACCGAAAAAACATGTCAGTGTCACGCTAAACATCCCATTGTTTCAGTTCGTTGCTTTCCTAACTGACAGCTCTTCCCACTACCTGGGGTCTCTTCCTTCCATTCATTAATCTTACCCATTCTCTCAAAGTTTTCTTTTCTCTGTTGACAATTTTAGTGTAGCATTCCTAGTAAGCGGTGATCTATTCAAAAATTGTCTCTCTCTTCTTTGGTCACGAAAATTTACTCTTCTTAAACTTCAAATGCCCCTTCTCCCATCTGAAGGGCACTATATCTGTCTACCCATTCGGCTGTAATGAGATGTGAATGAGAAGACCAGAAAGGGTGTGGCCCTTGGCATGCTGTGCCAAGGAGGCTCTATTGTCACTGATGTCTTGACTTCCTTGTGAACAAGAGACTTCTGACTATGTGGACACCAGGCGATGGTGCTGTGCAGGCTAAATCAGGACTTGGTGCCATTTTCCACATTACATCTAATATGTTCATTTTATGCGCCCGCCCACACTGATGTTGAGGTGTATGTTGGCAGGGCTGTGAAAAGAACATAGCTGGAAACCAAAGTGATTCTGTTACGACTACAGATAGTTTTCAGAAACATCGTTAAAAGTAGGTTAAAAAGCGCCTCATTGCCAGAGCCTCCATTTGGTGTCTGTGTCTCACTTCCACCGACACATTCCTACACTGCGTTGCTCTCTCTCTCTCTCTCTCTCTCTCTCTCTCTCTCTCTCTCTCTCTCTCTCTCTCTCTGTGTGTGTGTGTGTGTGTGTGTGTGTGTGTGTTGAAGAGAGTGGTCTTGCTAGCTCATTATTGACAGGTTTACAGCGATGCTGTATGTATTTGAAAAGAGCACGAAGCTTGATCTTGACCTATTCAGGAAGGAGTTGCCTTGCCAAGGGTCCCTTCTTGTATGATCCTCTGGCTGAATCAATAATGACTGAAGTTCAGATCACAAGACAAAGGAATCTGTCACTGAGCTCTGTCTGGGTCAAAAGGTTTAAAGCTGGGAAAGCCTTTCCACACCCATTAGTATGCAAGACTCTAACTTTCAGCGTAGAATTAGGTTTCCAGGAAGTGATGACTGGCAATTTCTCAATGAGATAACCAACTTAATATCAGTCAGGTCTTTCTGTCTCTGCTACAGAGTCTTTTCACCCTGCCCGTTCCTTCAGCATGCATAATGCATTGAAATAAAGTATTACTTGAACTGTGAATGATTTCTTAAAGGAAACGAGGCTGATTTGTAGAGATCCAGTTTGTGGGAGTTCTACTCTTGAAGGGAAGTAGATACGATGCAACAGAAAAGAATGGGGCCTTAAATTAACTTTGTTTTCAATTTCATGGCTCTTTGCTTTCCCTGGTTTCCACTATTTGTGAGGAAAATAATCACAAGCAACCCAAAAGGCAAAAGAATAAATAACACCATCACTGAATATTGTGAAGCTAGAAAATGATTCTAAAAAGCATGTCCCTGGGTAATTTTGAGGGATGCATCCTTCATGTCCACTTACTTACAGATTCATATTTATTTGAGCACAGAGTTTTGTTTATTTTCTAATACGTAACAATGATCTGGAAAGTACATTGTCAACTGATCATAGAAAGACATGATTTAACAAATAAATTTAATTCTTCACAATATCATGTGAAAAGAGCTACTAACACATGCAATAAAAGTATTGAAGATCAATATTCAGGAAAATCAGACACTAAGATTTTATTGCGATCAATTATTCCTGGTCTGAACAGTGGGAAATCCGAACCCTTTAGATGAAGATCTACAGATTTGAACTCAATTTTCTCCGGAGGGATCACTCCCTATATTAAAGAACTGTGTGGAATATTAACACCCGGGGGAAGTTAGAAATCCCTGTTGCATAAAATGTCTTAGGGGCTCTAATTTGTCCATGTTGCCTAAGGAGTAAATAACAGTTGTTTTCCTTCCCCTACCGCTAGCCAAGAGGAAGATCATCGATAGAGCTTTACTTTCTATGACAGATACAGCCATTTGGGAAGCAAAGGAAGAAAAATGGCCAAATTGTGAAGATCAGAAAGCAGCAGAAGAATGGCGAGGATGTACAGACATGAACACAGTTCTTTTGTTCCTACTCTGCTTTTGACCTGGGAGAGTCCTTTGCTTCCCCACTAGGGAGACCCTGAAATAACAAATATTATTGCTACATTATTTGTGGTTATATATTTTGGCAGTTGTCATGTTCCCTTCAGTGAATAATTTTTAACTGCTATGCTGTAGCAGGCTTCCATGATGGGCAGACAGGAGTGAATCAGACAAAACCTGTGTCTCTTGGTGTGCGTGTGCAAAATATAAAATAGATGCATGTGTGCGTGTATATGTAGCTAGGTGTGTGTGGATGTGCCATGTGAACTCACATACAGACTCACGTGTGTTACAAGTTGCAGAATGTAACACATCAATCCAGTGCCAGGGTTCTTCATGATCACACATGTTGGTCACACATGTTGGCTCAGTGAGCACCTCTCTTTTTTCTTTGTGTGGGCATGTCCTGATAAATGCCTTGGAATTTTTCAAATTGGTCTCCATTTTTCTCTTTCCTCTATACTTGACTCTCTTATGCCTTTCTGTGACAATGTCATCTCTTGGAATCGCTACTGGGTCAGCAAATCTGGACAGATGCACTTTTGTGCCTGCAGGGGAAAGTTGTCTCCCCTCACTTCCACAGTATGCTCACATAGGCCAGTTAGAGAAGAGTTTTCCAAGGGTCAGTTAGTCCTAACTCATGACCTGTAGCTGATACTGAGACAGTGGGTGAGGAATGTTTTTTTGGAAGAGACATAGTTATCTTCATTGTTTAATTGTACTCTAGACACAGGGCTAGGATACTCAAAAGCACAATTTTCATCTAAGTTTAAATATCTCTTTTGACGTGCTTTTGGAAGATATAACTTTCTTCTTGCCACAGAATAAAGGTGTTTCATGTTTTTACTAAAAAAGTAAAAGTAGGAAAAAGGTATTTCATGCTTTTACTAAATTAGCTAGTGGTTGCCATTGACACCTCATTTTATATAAAAGATAGCTTTATATAAAAGACAGACAGTTCTTGCTTTCTATTTGGTATTTTTAACATTTTCTACCATTTGAGTTTATGGATGAACAGCGTAAGTTTAATGAGACAGAGATCCAGGACCAGAAGTCATCCAAACTGCAAGGCCCGGAAGTTTTCCCTGAGGAGAAACGCAAATCAAATCCATCCACTCCAGACATACGTCTTCAAGTGTTTGCGTGTCTGGATTTTAGACTGCTGTATAATATTTTCAGGCTGACAATTTTCAATTCTTGCATGCTTTCAATTTAAACACAAGTTACCTTGCAGTGAGGTTTGTTAAATTCAGTGATGGCCACATATTTGGATCTGGACTGGGGCCATATGCTTCAAGCCCAGTCACCTGGAAGGAATCTTTAGTACAGCCAAGGATCCAGACTATTCAGACTGATGCTTTATCCTTAAAGTGCTTGCTGGTTGGAATGACTGACTAGGTAATTCAAAGGAGACCAACATTTTTATGTGAGCAAGAAAAGTTGGTATCAAATTGCTGGGTGTGGTCTTTGGCACCTGCTGGCCAGATTGACGTGGACTAGTCGGTGACTCTCACCTTGGATGATTTCTGCTTCTGGCAAGAGAAGAATGATTTTTGCCTGAGGGGGGTCTGCAGTCTAATCTTGAGTATGTAACTTCATTTGGTTACTAAATTTGGTTCTCTAATTCTGCTGTCGTGTACAGGAAGACTGGAGAATCAAGACTGTGTTTAGATTTCTATGCCTTTCCTTGGGATTATTTTTATTATCCCCTGATAATCTGTGACAATGACTCAGGTCACTGATAGAGGGACTATTGCATGACCACTGTATGAATTACAGAGAAGAGGCTTACTGGTAGCACTTTACACTCTCCTGGGCTTCCCAGAGTGTGTCTTCCACCGATATAAATCACATATCCATCAAAGAGCCATGGTGGGGGAGAATATTCAGTTATCTCCCCCTCAGCAACAACAGACGGGGGGAAAAAACTGGCTACCTCTTGTGCTATTCATAACCCCCAACCAATGGACATTATGAATCCACTGAGGAGGGTTCCCAGTGGGTAGGGGACAGAGAGGTGAGAAATGGGGGTACCATCTCAAGATTTGTTCATACAATATTTCTAATTATTGAAAATAAAGATTTTTTTTTAAAGAAAAGATCTCTTGTGGTCCAGTAGCTGTTGTAGCACTGAAAACCCAATTAAATAGTACACAGTCCATCTGCTTACACTTAAAATGTATACAGGGACATGTCTGACTATGAGTACTAGCTTCCTACACACAGAAAAGAAATAATAAAAACCACATGTAAAAGCAATATCTGTATTTCTATGCATAGGCATTTTCTCCCAAGGAAAGAACATTTTTATTTTGGAATTTCCCATAGGGGAAACTTGTAAATTTGTTTTTTCATAGAGCACTTTCGAGTGAATTTAATCCAGAAAGATCTGGATAAAGTCCTACTTAGAGACAGTGTAGAGCAGAGAATTAGAAAGAATGGCATCCTTATCATCTACAAGTATTCTCTCATTTTTGAAGAAAATAATATAATATGAAGCCAGTCATGGTGGCTCATATCTGTCATTCCAACACTGGTGATTCTGAGATAGGAGGATACCTACAAGTTTGAGGGGAAGCCTGGGCTACATTTTTTGAGGCAGCCCTGGCTTCATAGTGAGGTCCAGGTAGGGCTATTTTACATAGTGAGAAGTTGTCTCAGAAAAATTACACATTATATAAAAATATGTTATGATCTTATATGAAATTCGCTGTTTTGCATATGTTTATATTCAATTTGTTATCTAAAAAAGCAAAAAAAACCCACATTCTTGCTGTGCATCAAAACTAATAACTCTATAAGGTTTTTTTTTTTTTTTTGGTAAGGGCAACATATTTCATATATAAGAAATTACAAGTAAAGGTATACATTGGGGTTTGATGTACATGTATGTGTGTGTGTGTGTGTGTGTGTGTGTTCTTAAATGAATTTCAGAACACCAGGCATACCTGATAAGCTAGCAGATGTAAAAATTCTGGATGTTGCACACAATGCTACCGTTAGTTTTGTCCCCAACAATAAAGCCAAGGAACCAAGAAGGCTGGTGATCTAATACTTCATAATGGACTATTGTGTAGTGCACAATGTCATTGTAATTGCTCAGTAGTTAATTTGAGGTACTCTACATTTGTTTCATCTATGGCCATGTTAATTTCCTTCCCAAACATTATCATCCTTCACGGGTAAATTCTCTGTCTCAGAAATTGGACATTAGAACCTCTGCAGGAGACAGATTCCCACAGTACTCCTGCAGATTGGTTATTGCAGGTGAATGCTTGAGATTTCTGCACCTTCTTTCTGCGTCCTACAATGGATGAGAGGAATAGCAAATCTTTTCTCTCAGTGGGAAGCCGAAAGCTTATTTTCAGAAGTATATGATTTTGTGAATATGTAAATAATCTTTTGAAGTAACACTTTATAATTCCAGGCACACAGAGACAGAAAAGGTGTATTCAAATCTTGGCTGATCTGCCTAGTTTCTCTGTTCAGATGGTTGTTTTTTCTTCTTAATTCAAGGACAAGGACTTCTTCTCTATCAGTTGACCTTAAAGACCATGTGTCTTAATACAGTTGTTTTCTAATCAGAATTGCACAGGTGTTAAATAGAATTCCTAATTTGGAGCAAAGCAAGTTCTTTGCCAACAACAATAATGCAATGCACTATGGAAGCCTGGTTGGGGTGGGGTGGCTGGGCTGATGAAAATAATTTGCACAATAAACCATTCTATATAATCATTCAAATAAGCTAAACTTATGCATGACACACCATTAAATGCTGCTGTACCATAAGAGTTAGCAGCTTAGGAAAATGTTTTTAAAACTCTTGTGAGTTCAGAGACCAGGCATCTCAGAGACTCTCATAGGCTTTTCTCAGAAGACAGAGAGAGATCACCCTGCATGTGAGCAGATCCTCCCAGGAGCTGAAGATGTTTGAACCGTATGCATCTCATGGGGCTGCCTGCCCTGGACATCATGATCTATGGAATTCTCTCAACAGAGGCCCTGCCAATTCTCCAAGGAAATCACTCTCTCCCTTCCTCAAACGTCAACAGTTAAGGTCATCACCGTGAGATACCCAAGGCGATACTAGTCATCTGAGAAAAGTTCTCTTTGGTAATCTCCACAAGTAACTTGGGGATGAATGAAGGAATCTTAGAGGATAATTTTCCTGTGGTGAATAAATTTATCTCACACTTTTTCCCTCTCTGTAGCTGTTGATTTCATGTAGGAGTCAGTCAGGTTGTGTCAGTTGAGAGATGCTGGTGTCCTGCTTGTTTTCAGTGTCTGTTTCTTAGTCTTACCTTTCTTTTTTTTAAAAAAATATTTTATTTTTTCATTTTTCAAGCAGAGAGAGAGAAAATCAGGGTCACCACCTTGTGGGTCTGGCTTATGTGGGTACTGGGGAAATGAACCCGGGGCCTTAGGCACTGGAGGCAAGTGCCTTAACCACTGTGCCATCTCTCCATCCCTCAGTCTCACATTTCTTGTTAGAGGTGTTTACTTCATCATCCTGGAAAATCTTGTCAGTGTATCATTAGGTTACCCAGAATAGCAGCCCAGTAACCTGTTATTATCCACAGAACGCAGATTAACTGTCAGTGAGCAAACTGCTACCTCTAGGTTGAAGAATAAAGGAGAAAAACTTTGCTTAAAGAAAATGAGAAAAATTTAAAACTTAGAACAATAGTCATGTTTGGATAACACATAAAGATACCTTTGGACTAGCTCAACCTTATAATCAAGCTTTTTCCAACATCAACTGGGTTACCAGCATCTACAACTGTTGCCTCATCCATTCTATCTGCTTTTTAACCAAATGCCAGATGATTCTGTTAAAGTTCCACCCTCAACTATTGTCACCAAGGTTACAAAATGCACAGTGTGACAACCTTTATATGACGTCAGGCTGCATCTAGAGTCAGTTGTGATATTAAGTGGCTGCTGTTGTTACTTCTTCTTAAGATGGCAACTAGTCATTGGAGATCCAGTAACCATTACATAAAATGAAAGCCTTGAAATTAGCAGTAAAAAAAAAAGGGACAAATAGCTCAAATATTCTGTGCTGCTTTTCCCAGTAATGTTCATTTCAGAGATGGCAGACAAAGTAACCCCTCATAAAAGCTCCAGACATGTGGTGAAAAATGAAACATTTAGGTGTATATATTTATGTGAGAAACCTGACACTGATCCCTTTTCTGTTTACACTTGTCTTCACCACTGAATGCTATAAGCCTAGGGTGACACAGAAAAGCCCCTGCCACAGTCGCCTCTGCGACCTCCACTGTTCCTCCTGCCAGAAGTGCTTAAACCAGCTGAGAGGGGGAGGAGGGAAAAGCTAAAGGGGGTCTGTCATAGTCAGCCACATGCTGCTGGGATCAATCTCCAAACCAGGCACCGGTATGGGAGGAAAGTATTTATTGAAGCGACAGATCCAAGGGAAGTTCCATAATAGCGGAAGAAGCTGGCCCCCTTTCGCAGGTCCAAGCAGAGAGAGAAAGCCATCACCAGCACCACACATACAACAGCAAATAGGCAGGGGGCGAAAGAGAGAGATTTCTTTCCTGTTTATGACAGGGATCATAAACACTTTCCCAGACTTGTTGGCTTCCTGAGTCTCTGGAATTTCCTTCCTGCACTGCCCTCCCAGGAAGGGATGTTAATTTCCAGCTTCCCTGAGCTTCCTTACACTCTGTTTCCTGCTGAGAGGGATGCCTTCCTGTGAAAATCCTCAGATACACACCCAAGATGACTAAAAAGGTCAAGTTGACAACAAAACTTAACCATCACAGGGACATCCTGATGGAGAGGGGCTGGGAATGACAGGTGCCAACAGACTGAATACTCAGGAAATCCTGCCAGTTACAAAATCAAGCAGCTGAGCAAAAAGAATACATATGTGTATCAGTGGCACATAGGTAACCAACTGCTCATGGATTGGACATGAGACCTGCTCAGGAGTAGAGAACTCATATCTGGCTCTGGGAACCAAGCTAGATTCCCTCAAGCAGGAAAACATTATTCTCCAGAGACAAGCTCCTCTGGCCTCTAACTAAGAAGAGTGGATATGCACATCAATATATCTTTCTGATGACTAGGCTTATCCCATTTGATTCAAACTGCTCTCATTTGTGGTTGGAGAATCTGTTCTATCTTACAGATGAGGAGAACACTGGGGAGAAAAAGGATACATCAATATATCAAGAAGAGAGAGTCGACTGTCTACCAGGAGATGGGTCATCTTCACCTCATCTGCCCAGGACCAGAAGTCATTACAGGGCAAATGGTGCCATGAATACTGCTTTCAGAGCTAGCCTGCAAGCCAATTTCAGGGAAATGGTGAAAGACATGGTGGTCACTCAAACCGCATCAAAACAGAGATCCAGAAGCTACAGAGAAAGGAACTTTAAATCAGAACTCTATTTTGCCCACCAGAGCTCAGGGAGCATCAGAGGAGAGAGGGCAGAAAGATTGTAAGAGTCTCAGGGTGGGAATAACCTGAGATGACATGTTTTCCCCATCCCTGCAGAGACTGACATCTCTTGGTCCCCATAATGAATACCAATAACCCCACCACAGACCCTCAGCAGAATTGGGGAAGGGGAGAGGGGGTTTATGTGCAAACTTTAAAAAAAATATTTTATTCATTTATTTTCAGAAAGAGAGAGAGAGAGTGAGTGAGCAAGCGAGAGCATGCATACCAGGGCCACCTCCTTGTGGGTCTGGCTTATGTGGGTCCTGGGGAATTGAACCCAGGGCCTTAGGCACTGGAGGTAAGTGCCTTAACTGCTGAGCCATCTCTCCAGCCCTGTGCAAACTTTTAATAAAAAAAAATCAATCAACTGAAAATAATTCAACACTGAGACACCTTCCCTAGTCAACCCTATGAATGAAGTAAAAATCCTATATTCACACACACAAAAATAGAATATGACTCTGGGGTTTCCCACTGTATAGCTGTGTCCAGCTTGAATATCGATACCTCCTCATTTCTGCAGGCTGGCTGGTTGCTCCAGTTTCCTGCCTGTGCCTCTAGTCACATAGCCTCGAAGTTTCAAGATTATGTCAAACTGCCTCCCATACTGTCTATAAAAACTCCAAGCTATTGGAGCTAAGAACTCAGGCTTTGAAATTTATTCCCATGTTCATGACAGCATAAATAAATTCTCTGATTCTCCACTCTATTTCTGGTCCTGGCTCTGTGTGACTCAGTTTCCCATAACAATCACTCAAAGACAGAATATAC
Organism: Zapus hudsonius; assembly: GCA_004024765.1. Taxonomy (NCBI): domain Eukaryota; kingdom Metazoa; phylum Chordata; class Mammalia; order Rodentia; family Dipodidae; genus Zapus; species Zapus hudsonius. The sequence goes on from PVHP010050339.1 coordinate 9,897, forward strand.
GAGATGCCTTGTTAGAGAACAGTCAATTCAGGTACACAGTGGAGCATTTATTAGAAATATAACAACTATTTTCTTATTAATTTTATTATTATACCAGAGGGCTAGGTGGATAATTGAAATAGTCTATCAGTCTTCTTATCACAGGACTTTCCACGTGGATATAAAAGGCCAATAAACAAAATAACTTAAATGCTACACATTTTTGAAAGACTGAACACTCTTTTCCACATACGAATTTTGGAATTTTTGGCTTGACCATTAACACCATAGCTTTATAGTACCAACGCTCCAAGTTTTCATGAACTGTGCAAGTCTTTCTTCAGGGAATAATTTTGGAAAAAAAACTAATGATGCTGGTGATCTGATGTGATCTGGGTCTACAATTTCACTTAGGAAGAGTTTTATTCAAACTGGAATGCATGATTATATTATTAATCATATTTTTGTTTCTTCCAGGTGAACTCCTTTACCTTTTTCTTTCAGATACCCCTGGGAAACAAAGGAACATTTGAAACCTTTGATTTAATGCTACTTTGATTTTGGGGATCAGCTACTGATTAAAGGACACATTTAAAGCAGCAGGTCCTGGAGTACATCTTCTTTTTCATGTCTCTGGTGCCTGCTTCAGGCCCAAGGCATCATGGGATCATCACCAGACAACACAGGGATGAATATTTCAAAGATTTTACTAATTGCATTGTAAGTAGCATAACAATATAATGAACTTAACAAGTAGGAAATACAAAAGGGAGAGGGAAAAAACGAACAAAAAACTGGCTACCTCTTGTGCAGTTCATAACCTCCTAACAGATCCAGTATGCACACCAAGGAAGGACCCCAGTGGGTAGGGGACAGAGAGGAGGGAAACGGGGACACCTTCACAAGATTTGTTCATACAATGTATATAATTATTCATAATAAAGATACTTAAAAACAAGTAACATGATACAAAAAGACTGGAAAATGTTGATATGCTAGAGAGAAACACCAGCAACTAAGGTCATTAATGATGGAGATGCTCAGATTGTATGTATGAGTTAATATTTCAACTATTTTGTTTATGCCATGGAACACAAAGGTTACAGAGCAGGGTTTTTATCGATTATTTTTTTCCAGTAAGAAGGTCGGCTCAATACTTGGGATGTCATATAAACTTTTCTGAATTTTTTTTTTTACAAAAACGTGGTTTTATCCCTTTTCAGGACTTAATGAAATGTATATATGTCAGTAGAGGCAGGTGTTTGTAGCACGTAATAAATGCTAAAATCATTTTTGGTACAGAGCACTATTTCAACCAAGGACATGAATCAACACAGTGAAAGACAGGAGGGAAATATGAAAATCAAACTATAGTTAATGATGTGGAAAGACTAGCCATTTTCTACAAATAAAATAACATATAGATATCTAGATGCACCCCAAATTGCTTGAAATCAGCAACACATTATCTAGAAAACTGTGCAAGGGAGATGTACTATGTTTCCCGCCACACTGATTCTGGACGAGTGGAAAGAGAGTTCAAGCTACACAGCCCAGCATATATTTAGAAAAACAAGATAAAAATGCAAACACTCGTGGATTAAAGTTGATGTAGATGTAGATAACATAAATTAGTAAATTATTATTTTATGTATATGTCTATGGATAATATTTTATTCTACCTGATTCAATTTAAAGTTTTAGAGAAAAGAGATAGTAAGATGAATCACACTTAAACATGAATCTGGCTCAATAAAAACTACCAAAGATATTAAAGATCTCTGAAAAAAGTTACTGTAAAGATGAAACAGTTAAAATATTATTAGTGTTTTGCAGGGAGCCGGGATCGCCATTAGGTGGCACCCACTACCTCGCAGCTAGGCAATGCTTGGGAAGACTACTTTACTAAAAGGTCAAAAGGTCAATGGAAGGCTACTTTACTACAAGCTATCCTAGCCAATCCCGTGG
>PVHP010050340.1:0-11843 GCA_004024765.1 Zapus hudsonius
TCCTCCTCCTCCTCTCACAGCCATGGGCACCCTCTCTTTCTTTTAGCCAAGTGGAAAAAGCCATTTGATCAAAACAAAAAGATGGATTCTTTCCACTTCAAAAACACTGTGATTAAAGTGCCCATGATGAGCAGCAAGAAGTACCCTATGGCCCATTTCAATGACCCAACTTTGAAGGCCACGGTGAGTTCTTGGCATCCCACTTCTGTTTCAGACTCATCTGTCATGACTTCATTTATGCTATGGCCTCTATCATTTGGGGGACATCCTTACAAACTCGCCATTTTTACTCCTTCTATGTATACTTCCATCCTATCTTTTTTCCTTTTCTTGAGCCTGGACCAAGGCAGGGATTATCTATTTTAGCCTTGAGGACATGATTTCTTCATTCATCCCTACTGACTGCATCAATGGGAAAAAGTGAGTCGCGCTTTAATTCTGTGTATCTATTTCTCTTTGAAGGCAACTTGCTAGGTGGACTGGTCACTCACCTAGTCCTCTGTGTGTGTGTGTCTACGTGTGTACAGTATACACATACATAAGTTCACATGGTTAAGTAATGTGCATGCATTTAGGTCAAATGTGTGATTGCACATGGATCCAATGACTTAAGCTCTTTAGCATAAATTGAGCAATTTAATTCCTGTGGGTAGGGAGAAAAGACAGATAGAGAGTGAAGAAGATTCCAGTTAGTAAGCTATCTCATGCCCAATAGCCAGTGATTCCTGCCTTGTTATAACAGCAAGGCATGTATAGATCTGTAAATTAGGAGCAGTGGGAGAGCCCAGCGTCTCAGCACTGGGCAGAAGGGAAGCACATCTTCCTAGGATGGTCAGGCTCCTTTCCATCTTGGGAGCTTTCCTTAGCTTTTCCCTCTTTCCCTCTGCCTGGGTGTGTCTCCAATCAGATCTTCACAGAGATGTTCCTTCATTTATGTGGGTGTCAACTCAAAGGTCACCTTGGTGGAAAAGCCTCTTTCCCTTTTGACATAGCCTCTTCCCTACCTGGGCTCTTGCCCTGTTTTTATTATATTCATGGTACTTGACACCATCTGATATTTGCCATTTGTTTGCTTATTTTATTACAGTATTATCAGTCTCCATGAAATACAGTCTTTCTACTCCAGAATAGGGACCTGTCTTGGTTATTTTTGTCTCCACTGCCTAGAACAATGTGACATATAACAGATGTCCATTCAGCATTTATTTGGTGACTTAAATGAGTGAAGGACAAAGAGGGTTTTAAGAGGGAAATTCAGCTTGTGTGGATGGCTAGAAAGACTTCACTGAAGACATTACTGTCCACCATTCTTTGCTTATTTATTTATCCACACCCGTATTTATCCATCCTTATTTTTTTAATATTTTATTTATTCATTTTCAAGCAGAGATACAAAGGAGAGAGAGAGAGAGAGAGAGAGAGCACCAGGGTCTTCACCTTGTGTCTGGCTTATGTGGGTACTGGGGAACTGAACCCAGGGCCTTAGGCACTGGAGGCAAGTGCCTTAACCACTGAGCCATCTCTCCAGTCCTATCCATCCTTATTGAATGCACTTGACCATTCATGATTCATTTTGACAGAACCAGAGAAGTGTGTATACACTCAGAGCAGTGAGTGTGATGACATGCTCTCAGAATCGCCTCCCTCAAAATACAGATGGTGTCCCACATCCATGGAGTCAAGCAACTATGGACAGAAAATGCTGAATATGTGCAGACTTGTGTCATATATATATATATACACACATATATGTATAATTGATACTTTATTTATTTGATAGAATGAGCATGCCTCCTGCCACTACAAATGAACTCCAGAACTCCAGACACATGTGCCACTTTGTGCATGTGGCTTTATGTAGGTACTAGGGAATTAAACCCATTAAGGCAGGATCTCACTCTAGCCCAGGCTGACCTGGAATTCACTGTGTAGTCTCAGGATGGCTTTGAACTCACAACGATTCCATCTTACGGACAGTTTTACATGTCATAATATCACACAAGCAGTAAAGAGTCATCAAACATTGTTGTTTTGTTGTTGTTTTGGGGATAGGGTCTCACTGTAGCCCAGGCTGACCTAGAACTCATTCTATAGTCCCAGCCTAGTCTCAAACTCACAGCTATCCTTCTACCTCTGCCTCCCAGGTGCTGGGGTTAAAAGTGTATGCCACCATGCCCAGTTATCAAAAGTTTTTTTTTAAATGAACTGACTAATAGCTATAGTGGTGTGTACAGTTCGAATGCTGCATGTATAAGCACTAGAGAGGAAAGGAACAGGGATTAAAAAAATCATCCCTTTCCTATTATTGCAGTTAGATGGTGGTAGTCAGAGAGTGATCTGTAACCTATGCCCCCTCCTCTGCCTCTCGCCAGCACTGTTATTCCAGCATGGAATCCCCACGTCATGGCACAGAGTGGGCGCCCGGGGTGGGGGGGCGGGGAGGGCTGGGACAGAAACACTGACAAGGTACAGCACTTGTTCTCCAGGTGGGACAACTGCAGCTCTCCCACAACCTGAGCTTCGTGATCATGGTGCCCCAGAGCCTGAAGCACCAACTTGAAGACATGGAACAGGCTCTCAACCCCACCGTCTTCAAGGCCATCATGAGGAAGCTGGAACTGTCCAGGTTCCAGCCCACTTATGTGATGATGCCCTACATCAAAGTGAAGAGCAGACAGGACATGCTGTCCGTCATGGAGAAGCTAGGTGAGCCCTGGCCACTACAGGCTGCTCTCAGGTCATCAGAGGAGAAAGTGGGGGAGGAACTAAAATATGGTTAATGTTCTAGAGTATTTTTTTCATAACCTCAGTTTAGCCCTCAACCCTATGAGTTAAAGGGGAAGGTGCTGTTATCTCATTAGACCACTGAGGAAACTTAAACTCGGAAACTTTATGTGACTTACATTTAAGCTAGTTAGACACCAGTCCAGGTCCCCAGCTCTCTGGCATGAGTCCACTATTACTCACTGGGACATTCACACTGAGACAGATGACCCAGGTAGGCTGTAGATGTTTCTTCCCCACATTCCCACATTCATCCGTCACACACCCCACCCCACCCCACCCCCTCCCTTACCATCATGGAATAAGCATGGGCTGTCTCAATCGGGTCTGGAAATTATGAGTTTTAGAAAGACAATAGATGTTCCATTTCCTAACCTTTGACCTCATGATCAGTCACTTAATTTCCTGTTATGAAACTTGACCACCTAACATGTAATCTCCTTTCCTAATATGTAGCAGTTGTGTAGGAAAAAATAAATCATTCTTTCTACACTCTCATTTAACATTTATGGCCCCACATTGTATAAGGATATTTACCCCACCCCATAAGTTCTCCAGTTCTGTACAGACACAAAGTCAGTGCCTTACAATTCAATTCAATTTGATTTAATTGTAACCCTATCTACCTAGATAGTATCTGTTAGTTACTTTCTCATTGCTAAGGCAAAATACCTGACCAGAAACAGCTCAGAGAAGGAGAAAATCTATTTTTGTTTTACATGTGGGAAAAGCATGACAGGAGCAGACAGCTGGTGTCATATCTTCACACCAGCAGGGAGGAATTAAAACAAAGAATTCTGAATGCTCATCTAGCCTTCTTTTTTAAATATTTTATTTATTCATTTTCAAGCAGAGAGATACAGGAGATAGATGAGAGAGAGAGAGAGAGAGAGAGAGAGAGAGAGAGAGAGAGAGCACCAAGGCCACCACCTTGTGGATCTGGCCTATGTGGGTACTGGGGAATTGAACCGGGGACCTTAGGCACTGGAGACAAGTGCCTTAACTGCTGAGCCATATCTCCAGCCCTCTAGCCTTCTTTCTTTCTTTCTTTTTGTTTTCTCAAGGTAGGGTCTCACTCTAGTCCAGGCTGACCTGGAATTCACTATGTAGTCTCAGGGTGGCCTTGAACTCACGGCAATCCTCCTACCTCTGCCTCCCTAGTGCTGGGATTAAAGGTGTGTGCCACCACGCCTGGCTCTAGCCTTCTTTTATTAACTTTTTAAAATATTTTTATTTTTATTTGCAAGCAGAGAAAGATAAGAGACAGAGAATGGATGTGCCAGGGCCTTCAGCCACTGCAAACGAACTCCAGATGCATCTGGCCACTTTGTGCATCTGGCTTTACGTGGGTACTGGGGAGTTGAACCCAGGTAGTTAGGCTTTGCAGGCAAGCACCTTAGCAGCAGAGCCATCTCTCCAGCCCCCATAGCCTTCTCCTTCTCCTATCCCATGGGAACCCAACCTGTGGGGCAGTATTGGCCATAGTCATGGTGGGTCTTCCCAATTCAGCTAACAGAATCTAGAAACTCTCTCACAGACAAGAACAGAAATTTGTTTCCATGGCGATTCTAAATCCTGTCAAGTTGACAGAGATTTTAGCCATCCCAGTATCCAGAGGTGAGAGCCCTCACACTGCCCACCTCCAAATAACCCTGAAAGATGATGTCCTTGCTTCCTTATTTTCAAACACCTTAGAATAAAAGTAATCTCCCCTCTGGAGAGTGGATGACCTTCACAGCAGAGGGTCCACTCACAGGGTCAGAGGCACAATGGACCATCTGAGGAAGAGAGCATAGGGACCAGAGATGAAGCCAAAGATTGAAGACCAGGATTTCCATCTGCTGCTGAGAGGTTTGTGCTGGCCTCTGACTTTTTCTCCGGTTTTACCCTAGAATTCTTCGACTTTACTTACGATCTCAACCTGTGCGGACTGACTGAGGACCCCGACCTGCAAGTGTCTGCCATGCAGCACCAGACCTTCCTGGAGCTGACAGAGAAGGGCGTGGAGGCAGCTGCCACTTCGGCCATCTCTCTGGGTCGAAATTTGCTGATCTTTGAGGTGCAGCAGCCCTTCCTCTTTCTGCTGTGGGACCAGCAGCACAAGTTCCCAGTCTTCATGGGGCGTGTGTATGACCCCAGGGCCTAAGACATACAGGAGTCAGGCTAACCCAAGCTCTGCCACCCCAACCCCAGCTCTCCCAGTTGCAGCCCTGAAGCTGCCTATCTGGACTTGTTCCCAGCCACCTCAGGGTCTGGCAAAGGGAGCTGTTTCCATGAGCCCATCCCCATGGCCCTGTCAAGCTCATCAACCCACTTTTTGCAGCTTTTGTTGGTTCGAATGCACTAGACTCTTCAAATAAAACTTGCAGATCTTGTCTTCTCTCAGTTGCCTCTGAATGTCAACCACCTCAATATTTGAGAATAAGAGCTACCGTGCTTCCTGGATCAGCTGCTGCATAAGTCGTTCTAGACTTAGTGGTGGGCCTGCAGATGTAACTCAGTTGGTAGAGAACTTGTCTAGCATGCAGGAAGCCCTGGGTTCAATTCCCAGCACTACTTAAATGACCAAAGTGGTGTGTAATCCCAGCACTTGGGAGGTAGAGGCAGGAGGAACAGAAGTTCAAGGTCTTCCTTGGCCACATAGCAAGTTTGAGGTCAGCCTGGACTACAAAAGACTGTCTCAAAAATAAAATAAAATGAAATAAAAATGACTATTTAGAGCCAGGTGTAGAGGTGTGTGCCTTTAATCCCAGCACTCAGAAGGCAGAGGGAGGAGGATTGCCAAAAATTTGAGGGCAACCTGAACTACAGAGTGAGTTTCAGGTCAGCCTAGGCTAGAGTGAGACCCTACCTTGTAAAACAACAAAACAAATAACCACCCAAAAATAAAAGGCTACTTGGCTTAAAACCAGCAATTGTTTGTTATCTCCTGCAAGTCTCGGGGTTGGCTGATCTGGGCTGGACCTGGGCATCCTTCCTGGGCTCATGCATACATCTGTCATTTTAGCAGGTTGGTTGATGGTTCACGAAGCTAGACTTGGGTGGAATCGTTTCTTTGGTCTGTTGTCATCCTCTCTAGGTGTGAGTAGACATGTGTTCGTGTCTCCTCAGGAAAAGCTAATGCAACACTGGGTATGGAAGTTTCCCTTCAAGCTATAAAGCCACCAGGATATATATATATATATATATATATATATATATATATATATATATATATATATATATATATGCCACTTCTGCCTTATGCAAAATCTCTCCCTCCCTCCCAGGGCAACCTGATGACAAAGGGAAGCTGAGACACGGGAATGGGGAGAATTTCCACTGACCTAACCGGGTACTCTACCAGGCCTGCTGTTCCCAGTCCTCTGAGGCTATCTCCTTCTCCCTGGCCCTGGTCTAAGTGGCCAATTTATGGCTGAAAGCAAGATATTAGGTCACTCAATCTTCCAGGAAGCCTTGGCAGGGCAGGCTTAGTGCAGATTCTAGTTACCCGACAGATTCATCTCCAAAAGCTGGAACTCTGATCCTATGATTTTGATGACTAATGCATGCTCTGGTTGAAGTCAAAACAGGTCCAGGTGTCTATGTGTACGGGGAGGGGCCATGTGTGCAGGTGCGCATGTGGGGGCCAGAGGATAGCCTTGGCTGTTATTCCTCAGGTAGCGACCACCTTTTTGGTCTCTCATTCCTGGAACTGGCTAAAAATGCTAGGTTGGCTGGCCAGTGAGCCCCAGGGATCCACCTGCCTCAGATCCCTGGGATTATGGGCAGAAACCACCACACACAGCATTTTTATGTGGAGTCTGGAGATCACCAAGCTCCTCATTTTCACAAGGTGAACACTTTTTTAGCAGAGCTAATCTACCCAGCCCTGAAATGAAGTCACTCTGAGGAAAGAAAAAAAAATGATGTAGGGGATACCAAGGGTGTTCGTGGGTTATACTTTACCCTGTCATTCATCTCCTACTGCTCAGTTTTGGTCATCAGAGGGTACTTCAGTTCCTGGCTCCCCTGTTCAGGGCAGGCTAATCAGGCAAAACTGTTTTTTAGGATGCCAGGTCAGAAGCTTTCCTCGTAGCCTGTCTCCCAGCCAAGGCTGAGAACCAAACACCACTGAAACTTGTCCTGAGGCCATGAAGAGATCACTGATTCATGCCAGGCTTCATTTGCCCAGAACTCTCTGTGTGTCCTTCTGTAATAGTCAGGCTTCTCTGGAGGAAAGGACCCGTAGGAAAAACCTAAACAGACAGAGAAAAAGGTTTATCATCACGACTCACCTGATCATGAAGGCTGACACCTTATAATCTGCCATCTGCAAGTTGAGACCCAAGACAGTTGATGGTATAGTTGCAGTCTGAGACCAAAGGCCTGAGGACCAGGGAAGCCAATAATAGCATCAGACACGAGTTTGAGTTGAAGTCCTGAGAATGAGCGTGCCTGGGTCCAAAGGCAGAAGAAGATGGTGGCCCCACTTAAGCCTAGACAGGGAATTCACTCTTCTGCCTTGTTCTTATTCAAGCCCTCCATGGACTGAGGGATGTCTAGCACATTGGTGGAAGAGATCTTGATGCATTTTATGGATTCAAATGCTGATCTCTTCCAGGAACACTCAGACACAGACACCCCCAGAAATAATGTTTTACTTACTCTTTATCAGTTACGTTCTTGTTGTTTGGACAAAATACCCAATCAGAATCAACTTAAGGAAGGAAAGGGTTTATTACTGGTTTACAGTTTGGAGGGGAAGTCTACCGTGGTGGAGAAATCATGACAGGAGTACATAGCCAGTGTCACATTATCACAGCAGCAGAGAGGAAGCAGAGAGTGATGCACACTGGATACACAGCTATCTTTCTTCTCTTTCTCCTGTGTATGTAGTTCAGGAAGCTGGCCCATGAGATAGTGCTGCCCACACGTAGGGTGAGCCCTCAACTAATCTCATCTAGAAAATCCCTCACAGGCATGACCAGAGATTTGTTTGCATGGCCATTCCAAATCCTGTCAAGTTGTCAACCAGAGATTAACCATCATGTGGGCTATTTGGAAATCTTTTAGCACAGTTGACACATAAATGGAACCATCACACCTTTCTTTCTCAGTCTACCCATGAGTTAGTCTCTCAGGCTGCTAGGAAAATGCCAAAGTTCCTGTCTTGGCTGGTGCATTCCCTGATTCTTCAAGGAGGAATCATTAGAAGTAAAGTTCCCACCACCCAAATTCAGGAAGCTTTTCCTCTCCTGGGGCTATCAAGACATGGTGAAGATGGTACTCAGGATCAACCAGAAGTGTAAATGAACAAAACATCAAGAAGTAGAAAATGGGGCTGGAGAGATGGCTCAGCAGTTAAGGTGCTTGCCTGCAACACCTAATGACCCAAGTTCAATTCCCCAGTACCCACATAAAGCCAGATGCACAAAAGGGGCATATGCATCTGGAGTTTATTTGTAGTAGCCAGGGACCCCGGTGTGCCCATTCTCTCTCTCTCTCTCTCTCTCTCTCTCTCTCTCTCTCTCTCTCTCTCTCTCTCTCCCTCACTCTCTGTGTGTGTGTCTCTGTGCCTGTTTTATTTATAAATAAATAAAATATTTTTAAAAGAAGCAGAAAATTGTTCTCACCTGAGGTGAGCACAGTGCCTTGCAGATATCCTTGACCTTCCCAACCATACTGAGAGCTTGGTAATATTATCCTTGTTTGTGTGACCAGGAAACAAAGGCACAGATATATTAAGGAATTACTCAAAGGTCACACTAGAGTAAATTGACACCATGTTGTTTAAATTCAAATGCAGAGGTGATTTATTTGGTCAGGCTTGGTCAGATGTTCTTTCTGCTTAAACTATGAATCAGATCTGTGTTTTCCATATGCCCTGCACCATATGCCTTCAAGACTACCAAAGAAAATTAATTGAACGGTGGAATGAATGAATCATCACATCTAGGTAGGAGAAAAGAGGAGCATCTTACTCATCTGGAAATGTTAGAAAATCTAGAAGTAAAGAAAATTTAAATATTTTGTGTGCAAAGGCTTTTTTAAAGAAGAGGGGGAGTGATGGTTTGAATGTAAAATGCCACCCATAGTCTCATGTGTTTAAACACTTGGTCCCCAGCTGTTAGGGAAGGTTATGGCTCCTTGAGGAGGTGAGATCTTGATGGAAGAAGTGTGTCGCTGGGGTGGGCCTGGAGGTCTTACAGGCTGGCCCCGCTTCATGTTCTCTCTCTTTCCCTCTCTCTCTCTCTCTCTCTCTCTCTCTCTCTCTCTCTCTCTCTCTCACACACACACACACACACACACACACACACACACACACACACACACACTTTCTCCCTGGAGATGTGAGGATGAGACACAGGCTTCCTCCTCCTGCCATGCCTTCCCACCATGATGGACTCCACTCTCTTGGACTATAAACCAAACTTCATTCTTTCCTTCCCTAAGATGCCTCTGGTCAGGTATTGGTTCCCAGCAAGGAGAAAGTAATCGATATTGTTTGTTTGATGCAGTCAACATTGAGCTGGGGATGTAGCTAGTATCAGATTGCTGGTCTAGCATATACAAGGAACTGGATCATAAAAATAATAAAATTAATTTAAAAGGTAAATAAATCAGGACTGGTGAGATGATTCAAGTCACTGACATACTTGCTGAACAAGTAGAAAGATCTGAATTCAAACCCTCGGCATCCATTTCAAAATTAGATGTGGTCACAATCCTTCTGTAATCCCAGCACTTGAGAGGTAGAGATACAAGGATAACTGGGGCTTGCTGGATAGATAATCTAGTTGACTGAGCAAACTCTGGGCTCAGTGAGTTAGCCTGTCTCAAAATAAGGAGGACGGGCTGGGCGAGTGGCTTCCTTGCAATGTCTGCTACCCACGTTCAATTTTCCAGAACCCAGGTAGAGCAAAGCCAAGTGGCACATATAAGAGACCTTGGTACACCCATTCTCTCTCTCTCCCCCCCCCTCTCTCTCTCTCACACACACACACACACATAAATAAAATATTTTTTAAAAATAAGGAGACCAGGCATGGTGGCACCTACCTTTGATCCCAGCACTGAGGAGGCTGAGGTAAGAGGATTGCAGTGGGTTACAGAGAGAGCTCCAGGTCTGCCTGGGCTAGAGACCCTGACTCAAAATCAATCAATCAATAAATAAGCAGAAGAGGCCGGGTGTGGTGGTGCACGCCTTTAATCCCAGCACTTGGGAGACAGAGATAGGAGTATCACCATGAGTTCAAGGCCACCCTGAGACTACATAGTGAATTCCAGGTCAGCCTGGGCCAGAGTGAGACCCTACCTCAAAAAACCAAAATAAATAAATAAATAAGCAGAAGAGTGACCGAGGAAGACAGCTGGCCTCTATATGCACGTGTACACATCTGCACACGTGACCACACCTATATGAGCACTCATACACACATAAAAAAGATTTAGCTGGGGAATCATTGGTTGTGTGGGCTTGATGTGTCTAAGGTGACCGTGGCTGTCCATCTGCTGCAGTCAGCTGGGAGCCTGACCTTGCTGGGCTTACATAAACTCATGCACACGTCTGGGGCCGTGGCAGTGAGGAATGACCTGGTTGACTCTGTCCCCTCTGATCTCACTTTCTGGGAGTCTGGTCTGGTTTTATTCATATGGAGGTTACAGAACTCCTAGGAAACAAGCAGAGGTGTGCAGGGCCGCTCAGACTGGAAGCTAGGAAGTAAAAGAAGCATCACTCCTGCCTCATCCCATGGGCCAGTCAGTCAACAGACTAGCTCAGACTCAGAGTCAGGAGATCACCAAGGGATCACAAACGGAATGGACGTAAAGAAGTATGAGTGACCTGCTCACATTTTCAGGCTGCCTGAATGGTCTTACATTTTGATAGAGAAACTATTAGCAACTTTCTGCTATGAATATTTTTTCCTTAAAGAACCAAGGAGAGCCAAGCATGGTGATGCATGCCTTTAATCCCAGAAGTTAGAAAACTGAAATAGGAGGTGCACCAAGAGTTCAAGGCCAGCCTGGGCTACAAAGTGAACTCCAGGTCAGCCTAAACTAGAGTAAGACTCTGCTTCAAAATAATAAAGACTCAAGATTCTGAGGCAAGACAATTAGAAAGTTCAAGGCCAGATTGGGCTATACAGTGAGAAATAAATTTAATAATGTAGTTTCAAGTTTCTTTTAAAAATATTTTTACTGATTATTTATTTACAAGGAGAGAGAGAGAGAGAGAGAATGGGCACACCAAGGCCTCCTGCCACTGCAAAGTAACTACAGTTGCATGTGCCACTTTGTGAATTTAGCTTGACATGGATACTGGGGCCATCAGGTTTTGCAAGCAAGCACCTATTACCACCTCAAGTTTCTTGTATATAAATTAATTCTCTTGCTATCTTTGTGGCAAACTTTAACAATGCCCAGTTCCTCCCCTTACGTGTGTTTGTTTCTAAAGATGAAGGAAAGCCAAGCATGGTAACCCCGGTGACTACAATCCTGGCTGAGTTCATAGCCAGAGAGTATAAATGACACAATCTCAAACACACGAGACAGAGAGGGGGGATCACAGAAAAAGACACTGCTGTAAGACGTCCACCCTGAGACAGCAAAGGTCTGGTTTGTCAGCAAACCCGCACACCTCAGCCCCAGAGACCAGCTCCTGTATCCAACTGTTTATACCACTCTTGGAATAACCTTGGATGGTTTGGTGCAATTATACCTTTTGCCACATGATGGCGATGTTGAAATTTAAGCTTGCATAGCTTCATGGACATTGGTTGGTTTTTTGTTCCGGCCTTTTGAGACAAAGACTGTAGTCCATGATGATCTTGGACTTGTGGTAATCCTGTCAGATCTGCATCCCAAATGCTGGGATTACCGCTACCTTGACCTTTTCATGAGATGTTTTACTGGGTCAGACTCTCCCTCCTGACCTCAGGAAATATTGAACACTTCACGAATTAGCCATGTCATCCTTGCACAGGGCCAGGCTATTCTCTGTACAGTTCCAATTTGACTCTACGCAAGCCAATTCATAAACTGCCCAATGTTGGGATTCAACTTTGATGCCAGGACTC
>PVHP010050341.1:0-11858 GCA_004024765.1 Zapus hudsonius
ACTCCAGCCCAGGCTGACCTGAACTTCACTATGTAGTCTCAAGGTGACCTTGAACTCATGGTGATCCTCCTACCTCTGCCTCCTGAGTGCTGGGATTAAAGGCCACCACGCCTGGCTTAAAATATTTTTTAGGGCTGGAGAGATGGTTCAGTGGTTAAGGCACTTGCCTCCAGTGCCTAAGGCCCCCGGTTCAATTCCCCAGGACCCACATAGGCCAGACCCACAAGGTGGTGGCCTTGGTGCGTTTTCTCTCTCTCTCTCTCTCTCTCTCTCTCTCTCTCTGTATCTCTCTGCTTGAAAATGAATAAATAAAATATAAAAAAACAATGTTTTAAAAATATTTTTTTAAGTTAAAGAATTAAAATTATAGGGTGGGAGAGATGGCTCAGCGGTTAAGGCACTTGCCTCCAGTGCTTAAGGCCTCGGGTTCAATTCCCCAGTACCCACATAAGCCAGACCCACAAGGTGGTGGCCCTTGTGCACTCTCTCCCTGTCTCTCTCTGTATCTCTGCTTGAAAATGAATACATAATTAAAAAAAAGAATTAAAATTATAGATCACCAGAGGATAAGGTATAGTGGGAGACTTTATTTAAAAGAAAATGGGACGTTACAGAGCTCTCCAGCCACCAATGTGGAGAGAACACGTGGGAGAGGGTTTAATCTATGCTGTTCAGCCGAACAAACAGAAGAAAAGATCATGAAAAGGAAAGGTTCATGTGGGGAAGAAAGCCATTAGGCTGAGGTGGGGGGACCTTACCCTGTCCTTTTGCTAGGCCATGTCAGGGAGAGAAGAGACGAATTTTCTGTTAGTGAGCATTTCCTGTCTCAGGTGAGCAGAGAGACAGCTGGTTAGTCTATCTTTGATGGATCAGTTTCAGGATCAGGTTTGAAGTCTCCACTCAAGGGGAGGGGTCAGGTTTGGGATCTATGGAACTTGCCTGAAGGAGTTAATTGTCACACATCAGCATCCCCTCATCCCAACCTCCTCAGAAACTCTCGCTGTGTCTTCTCTAGCAGGTGTGCTGCCTTCAAACAGAGTTTTCAAAGGCCTCAGTGAGCCCAGAGAATTTCAGAAGCCTGGTGGTGGGGTGGGGGTCGGGGAGGTTGGCACCTGATTTGCTAGTAAAATGCCGGGAAACCCAGGGATATTCCTGCTACTCCTTGTGTGGCCCATGGGCGATTTTCTCCCCCTCACTGTATCACAGACATGCCTTGCATAATTCAGCCTCTATCCTTCTAGTGAACCATTCCCCGCCCACCCCAGCTGCCTGCTAGTTGGAACATACAAATCACTGAGCAGGTATGTGTCACAGAAGAATTTCCCATTAAGCAGCAGGACCACCTGGGGTGGAAGGTCGTAAAAGTCACCTATGCTGTGGGTGTAGGGCAGCAATCCGTTGCTCCATCCACAGGTTGCCCTGTCTAGATGTTAAAACAAGAGGGTACTTACTCAGCTGGCACCACAAGCCCAGGGGCATTTTTTTTTCAAGGTAGCGTCTTGCTCTAGCTCAGGCTGTCCCAGAACTCTCTCTGTAGTCCCAGGCTGACCTCAAACTCAGCAATCCTCCAACCTTTGCCTCCCTAGTGCTGGAATTAGAGACCATGTTTTCAGCTAGGTATGATGGTGCACACCTGTAGTCCCATTAGTTGAGAGGCTGAAAGTTTGAGGCCAGCCTGGGCTATATAGCTAGATACTGCCTCAAAGAAAAAGAAAAAGGAAGGAAGGAACAAAGAAGAAAGAAGGAAAGAAAGAAGAAAAAAGAAAGAAGGAAGAAAGAAAGAAAGAAAGAAAGAAAGAAAGAAAGAAAGAAAGAAAGAAAGAAAGAAAGAAAGAAAGAAAGAAAAGTGAAGGGTTGGGAAGATTGCAGTGGTTATAGGCACTTGCTTGCAAAGCCTGCTGGTCCAGGTTCGATTCTCTAGTACCCATGGAAAGCCAGACACACAAAATGGTACATGTATCTAGAGTTCATTTGCAGTGGCAGGAGGCCCTGGTATGCCAATTCTCTCTCTCTCTCTCCTCTCCCTCCCCCCTCTCATTAAATAAATAAATCTGGGTTAGGAAGATGCTTGCAAAGCCTGTCAGCTGTGGTTTGATTCCCCAGTACCCACGTAAAGCCAGAAACACAAAGTGGCACACGTGTCTAGAGTTCATTTTCAGTGGCAAGAAACCCTGGCACACACATTCCCTCATTCTCTCTCTGCTCACATAAATAAAAATATTTTAAGGGCTGGAGAGATGACTCAGCGGTTAAGGCATTTGCCTCCAGTGCCTAAGGCCCCAGGTTCAATTCCCCAGTACCCACATAAGCCAGACCCACAAGGTGTGGCCCTGGTGCGCTCTCTCTCTCTCTCTCTCTCTCTCTCTCTGCTTGAAAATGAATAAATAAAATATTTTAAAAATAAATAAAGCCAGGTGCGATGCTGCACACCTATAATCCCAACATTCAGAGGCCAAGGTAGGAAGATTGCTCTGAGTTGAGGCCACATAGTGGAATTATAGGTATGCACCATCATACCTAGATGAAAACATGGCCTTTAATCCTAGCAATGGATAAGCAGAGGCCTGAGACTACATAGTGAATTCCAGGTCAGCCTGGAATAAAGTAAGACCCTATTTCAAAACAAATAAATAAATAGGATTTCTACTTATATTGTTATTTTTTTATTATTATTATTATTATTATTATTATTATTATTATTATTATTATTTTTGGTTTTTCGAGGTAGGGTCTCGCTGTAGTCCAGGCTGACCTGGAATTCACTATGTAGTCTCAGGGTGGCCTTGAACTCATGGCAATCCTCCTACCTCTGCCTCCACTAGGATTAAAGGCGTGTGCCACCACATCCGGTTTATATTGTTATTTTTATTGAGATAGGATCTAATGTAGGTGAGGCTAGCCTCAAACTCAATTTGTTACCAGGTTGATCTTGAACTTCTAATCCTCCTGCCTCCATTATGTAGCCAAGGATGGCTGAAACCCTGATCCTCCCGAGTGCTGGGATTGCAGGTATGTGCCACTCTGCCTGGTTTATGAAGTGCTGGAGGTCAAACCCAGGATTCTGTGCATGCAAGGCTATATTCCCTGCCCACCACTTTGTTGATTTCATGCCAGTGTGCCTTCTCATTGTGCTATGGAAGTCAAGTCCATCCAGTTGCCCACTGATGGATTTGCACTTGCTTCCATTTTATACCATAGTTAATCAAGAGAGAGAATCATTCATGCACAAGGCTTGGGATGAACATGTTGTTTTCATTTTCCCCGAGAGTGGGATCTCTAGGTTATATAGTAGCTTGCTAAACTACAGGCAAAGCAACTCATAAGAACCCAGCTGCTGGGACTGGGAAGGTTGCTCAGTGGTTAAAGACGCTTGCTTGCAAAGCCTGCTGGCCTGGGTTCGATTCCAGAGCCACCCATGTAAAGCTGGATGCAAAAGTGGCACAAGCATCTGTTTTCTATTCACAACAGCAAGAGACTCTGGTGCCCCTCTATGTACAAATAGAATTTAAACAATGAAAAAAATAGCTTCTCTACAGTCCTGGTGATGTTTGCTATAGTCAAGTGATTTGATTTTAGCCATTCTAGTGGGTGTGTAGTGATATCTCATTGAAATTCTTTTTTAATTTGATTTTTTATTTTTCTGAGGTAGGGTCTCACTCTAGCCCGGGTTGACCTGGCACTCACTCTATAGTTCCAGCCTGGACTCCAACACAAAGTGATTTGCCTACCTCTGCTTCCCAAGTGCTTGGATCAAAGGTGTGCACCACCATGCCTAGCTCATTGTAATTTTTAAAAAATATTTTATTGAAGCCGGGTGTGATGGTGCACGCCTTTAATCCCAGCACTCGGGAGGCAGAGGTAGTAGGATCACCATTAGTTCAAGGCCACCCTGAGACTACATTGTGAATTCCATATCAGCCTGGGCTAGAGTGAGACCATACCTCGAAAAACCAAAAAAAAAAATTTTTTTTTTAAAATTTAAACCAGGCATGATGGCACATGCCTTTAATCCCAGCACTAGGGTGGCAGAGGTTTGCCAAGAGTTAGAGAGTATATAGTGAAATTCCAGGTCAGCCTGAGCTAGAAGGAGACCCTACCCGGAAAAAAACAAACCAAAACCAAACAACAGCAACAGCAAAAACCTTGAGTTGAGCGCCTTGCAGCCTTTGCTCAAGGTGGGATGGACACCTATGTACTCTGTTCTCTGCTTCTGCAGCATTCAGACTGACCCACCATGTCCCACACACAGCCTCACAAGCCAGGCTGTGAAGGCTCAATACTTTTGTGTTTAAAAGTCTTTTCTCATTAAGCAGTTCAGATGCAAAACATTCCCTGATTATCATAGCTTCCTGTGCTGGACCATTAGGCCACCTGCATGCTGAATCATGAAAATTCTCTTTCTCTGTATTAAACAACAGACTGGTCTCTTTTTTCTTTTTCTTTTTTTCAATGTAGATTCTCACTGTAGCCCAGGCTGACCTGGATTTCACTCTGAGGTCCCAGGCTGGCCTTGAACTCACCGCGATCCTTTCTCTACCTCTGCCTCCCAAGTGCTGGGATTAAAGGCATGTGCCACCATGTCTGGCTCAAGTGGTATCTTCTTGATCATGGTATCTCCCCTGCCACGTATTAGATTGGAATCTTCTATCATTTCTACCCTGCTCTCACTTCTCCACAGTGCCTGATTCTTCCCATGGATTCCAAGTTTTTTAATCCCAGGAGGGTGTGTTAGCACCCACATAAAAGCCAGTCATGGTGGCACGTGCCTATATAATCCCAGGGCTGGGGTAGCAGAGATAGGATTTACTGGCTAGCTATTCAAATGAATTATTGAGCTCTAGGTTCAATGAGAGACCCTGTCTCAGAATATGGGGAAGAGTGATTGAGGAAGACTCTTGATGTCCACATAGCACCTCCCCATCACCCCTACAGCATACACTTACACGAAACAAGAAACAGAACAAAAATGAGCAGAATGTACACTATGAAGACCAAATAGTTACAAAAAGACGTTAAAAAAAAAAAAAAGCCGGGTGTGGTGGTGCATGCCTTTAATCCCAGCACTTGGGAGGCAGAGGTAGGAGGATTGCCAGGAGTTCAAGGCCACCCTGAGACTACATAGTGAATTCCAGATCAGCCTGGACTAGAGCGAGACCCTACCTTGAAAAACAAAACAAAACAAAAAATAATAATAATAATAAAAAGATGCCAGGCAACAGGCAGCACCCAGCTCACCAGATTTTCCAGGGAAAAATCATGTCTCAACATTCCTGTGGAGAAAATGTTCAATTTTTAGGAGAATGCAAAGTGGAGCTTTGGCTGGAACAGATTTGCCTTCAACAGCAACTTTTTAATCCCTTTGTCTAGCGCGTGAAACCGGTTCCCAGAACACAGAGGTTATTAATAACTGTGGGACCTTCGCCAAGTCTGCAGATCAATTGGCAGAAACCTCTGGTTATTTCCTTCTGGATGCTTCTTTTATGTATGTTTGGAAGTGACCTCCTCCTCAAAACCTGGCCAGATTTTCACTGTGCTTGGCAATTACACAGAGACCCTTACAATTCCCACCCCAGACGGAGGGAGGCCCTGCCTTACCTTGAACCTTCTGGCATAGCTGTCTGCGAGCATGACTGTGTCTTTGCCTCTGCTGTCTCCAGAGAGATCCAGCTTGGGCCTCTCCTCCTGGCTGGCTCCTCATGCCAAGTGTTATCCGGAGCATTCACAGAGATCTGTGGAGCAAGCCTGATTCAGATTGAGGCCACTGAGCTGGCTCCACCCAGGTCAAAGGACAATCTTGGGTGTTGGTCCTTGACATCCACCTTGTTTGAGGCAGGGGCTCTCATTGTTCACCTCGACATTGCAGGCTTCTGGGGGATTCTCCTGTCTCCCCTTCCCATCTTGCTGTATGTGTGCTGGGAACACAGAGCTCCTACTGCGACCCACTTTACATGTGTCCTAGGAATCTGAACTCGGGCACTGTATCCACAGAGCCATCTCCCCAGACTGAGCTGGCTTCTCTCTTCATGGTGGGTACAGTTCCCAGAGTCAGCAGTGGGGCTGGGGGCAAGGAGGGCCAAGGACTAAATTTGGAGTTCAGCTGGCAAGTAAATATGAGAACATGATTTGGTAGGCTGAGAAAACACAGCTACCCACGGTAGCCACAGGTAGGGAGCTGCATTAGCAGTAGCATTATTGGGGGCTGGGGAGACAGCTCAGGTAGTCCTTGCTGCACAAGCTTGAAAGGCCCAGGTGTGGCACTTGCCTGTAATCTTTGTGCTGGGGGACAGAGACTGGCCAGTTAGTCTATCAAAATCAGTGAGCTCCAGCTTCAATGAGAAGCCCTATCTCAAAAAATAAGGTAGCTGGGCGTGGTGGCTCACGCCTTTAATCCCAGCAGAGATAGGAGGATCACCATGAGTTCAAGGCCACCCTGAGACTACATAGCGAATTCCAGGCTCAAACTTTTAGTCCCCGTACTTGGGAGGCAGAGGTAGGAGGATCACCACGAGTTCGAAGCCAGCCTGGGTCTACAGAGTGAGTTCCAGGTCAGCTTGGGCTAGAGTGAGACCCTACTTGGGAGGAAAAAAAAGGTAGAAGGTTGGTGACCCTCCCTCTTCCCCAATCCAGACCTGTGTAGACTGCCAGGAAGTCCTGTTACACCTGGCACAGACTACTGTCTTTGGTGAGCTTGTGATAGGCAACCCCCCCCCACCACCCACAAACATAGACACGTGGAGACCACCTAGATCAAGGAAACCAGACCCACCCCAATGGGCTCTGCTGAGCCTGCACTGGACCCCTCCTGCCTGCAACCCAGAACAACTGGAACAATCCTGGCCAAGCCCAGGGAATTTACAGTTGTCTTTCCTCTCCCCAGACCAGACACTGTTCCTGGAGCAGCCTTGGCCCAGCACACCCTGTGTCCCCCAGTGAAGCTGCAGTTGCTGTATTCTCAGTAAGACAAAGGGATTATCTCCAGATGGGCAAACCCCAATGCAAAGCTAGTAACACCAGAAACCAAGGCAAGATATCCCCACCAAGAATGTATAGTTGCATAGTTGAAGCCTCCAATGAGAACTACTTAGAGGAACCTCCAGACAAAGATTCCCAAAACATGATTATGATAAAAAAAAACCCACATAACAACAGAGAGTACATAAACATGTGCCTGAATGAAATGCAAGAGAGCTCAGTCAACTGAAAGGACTCAATAGACAGTTGAATAAACTCCAAGAGAACACAGCCAACTAAGGATATGAGGAAGTCAAGGCAAGAAATGAAAACGGAACTCAATGAAGAGATAGATATTGCTGTGGACAAGCTGCCCCTGGTGAAGGGCTGCAGCAGGGGCCGAGCTGAGCTTTTTTCGGGAGAACCGTATTTTTCCCACTTATTCTCTTCTAGGCTCTGTCCTGTGGTTAGCGTAGTCTGTGGGAAGAAACAGGAACTTCCCTGCCAGAAAACTATGGGGAAAAAAACATGGGGGGCGGGGGAGACTAACTAATGCATAAAAAGGAATGTCATCATGGATTCAATGGCTTTATCTAATAACCTATGATACTGAGCATATTGTTGTGTTAATATATATAATTTTAAGCCAATAAAAAATGTTAAAAAAGGGCTGGAGAGATGGCTCAGCGGTTAAGGCGCCTGCCTACAATGCCTGACTACCTGGGTTCGATTCCCCAGTACCCACATAAAGCCAGATGCACAAAGTGGCACATGCATCTGGAGTTGGCTAGAGTCCCTCTGTCTGTCTCTCTTCTCTCCATCTCACTCTTGCAAATAAATAAATAAAAATATTTAAAAAAAATGTTAAAAAAAAACAAACAGGAAGTTGGCAAGGGAAGAAGAGAAGAGGATTGCTTGACTAACTCTCAGAGAAAACAGAGGGACTCAGCTCATACAACAAAAGCAGAAGGCATTCAATGAGAAGTTGATGCAGACAGAAAAATGACAGTGGGCTCCTCACACAACCTGGGTGCTGTCGCCAATGGGGTGCATCATCAACTCTAAGATGAGACTTTCTCAGTGGCTAATTCCTAGGTGAGTTGTGAGTTATCCTTGTGAAATGGTCTATTTGAAACTTTACTTTTCAGCTCAACTTAGTGTGATGCTTTAGAACCATTCTTTAATGAATAAAATGCTAACCATGTATGTGAAATAAAATAAAAGACAGATACTGAAGAAAATCCACATGGAAATAATAAATGAAATAACTTGTTGTCTGGCATGAGTCTTTCCCTCAAGCTCGGGTGAGTCAGAGAGAGAAAGCTGATTGGTCTGGGCTCAGATGCTGGCTCAGGAAGAGGCCAGCCATGAGCTTAACCAACCACAATGCTAGGGTAAAATTTAAACCTTAATTTTAGAAAAGGGAAACTTCTTCCCAGGGAGAGACTCAGGTTGTTTATAGAAAAACAGATCACTCTAGGCAAGTGATAAGGAGAAGCTAGATCCTTCTCTGATCTCTAGGAAGAAGAAACTTCAGGGCAGTCCCAAGGACATTCCTGCTTTTTTTTTTTTTTTAAACTTTTGGAATCCAGTCACCCTAAACTGCCTCAGTTCCCCCTCTGAAGAAGTAACCCTAACAGCCATTAGGAAAATTGGGGCAGAGACCAATCTGGCTTCTTCAAGCTGAAGTAGTTAGTAGTAAAAATGTTCTATTTTTCCAGACTATAGCGATGATCTGCTCAGCGGTTAAAGCACTTTCCTACTATGCCTAAATGACCTGGGTTTGATTCCCTAGTACCCTACTAAAGCCAAATGCACAAAGTGGTGCATGCATCTGGAGTTCCTTTGCAGTGGCTGGAGGCCCTGGCACACCTATCCTCTGTCTTTTCTCTCTCTCTCTCTCTCTCTCTCTCTCTCTCTCTCTCTCTCTCTCTCTCTCTCTCTCTGCTTACAAATAATTAAATAGAAAAACATGTTCTACTTTTCCAACCCTAGGCACTAACATTCTAATTTGCTTTCTTTCTTCCTTTCTTCCTTTCTTCCTTTTTTCTTCTTCCCTTCCTTCCTTCCTTCCTTCCTTTCTTTCTTCCTTCTTTTCTTCCTTCTTTCCTTTCTTCCTTCTTCCTTCTTTTCTTCCTTCCTTCCTTCCCTTTTTGCTTTGTTTTCACAGGGTCTCATGGAGCCCAGGCTGGCCTTTAAAATCACTGTGTAGCTGAGGATAAATTTGTACTTTTGATCCTCCTGCGTCTACCTCTCTCCCCAGTGCTGGGATTGCAGGCATACGTATCCCAGCAGCGCTTCATGCCACCAACTGAGCTTCATCTCCACCCCTCAGTTTCCTCATGAATGACAAATAGTTTTGTTTAGACTGAGCTATATTATCAATGGATAACAAAGGCACATTGATTTATAAAAGGTATGATCTTGCTTTTGGAATTTATATGAATATAAAATATGAACTCCAGTAGAAGTAAGAGAGGTGTCAGCTTCCAGTCAAACCTGTTTGTATCAGGAGTAGGCAACAGCTGTCGCAGTCAGGAATTATAGGTTGCCAGCAACCAAAGTCAGTTGAATTCAGATGTCTGGCAGTCCCAAAGGAAATCCCTAAAGTTGTGTTCTGGTATTTACCCCAGTACTTGCTATGTATAATGAAGGTTTTCAAAACATGTCTTAAGGATATGTTTCCCATGCTGGGAAACAGGTAATGTTGAACTGGCTATTCAGGAACTGGAGATGTAGTTTTGTGGTGCAGTGCTTGGCTAGTGTTCACAAAGCCCTAGGTCCGTCCTCAGCAACACTCACACACACACACTTCAACCATTTGTGTTGCTGTCTGTAAGCAAATTGTTTTTTCATGCATCTCACAGTAGAGCTGACTTTCAAAATGCCTTTGTGACCAAGAAGTGAGTTTTGTAACATCAATTCCACTAGTTGTGATGATACTGTAGAACCACTGGGCTGGAGAGATTGCTCAGTGGTTAAGGCACTTGCCTGCAAAACCTAATGACCCAAGTTCAATTCTCTAGCATCCACATAAAGCCAGATGCACAAAGTGGCGCATACATCTGGAGTTCGTTTGCAGGGACTGGAGGCCCTGGCATGCCCGTTCTCTCTCACTCTGCTCACAGATAAATAAATATCTTTTAAAAAGTAGAACTATAGCCGGGCGTGGTGGTGCACGCCTTTAATCCCAGCACTCGGGAGGCAGAGGTAGGAGGATCGCCGTGAGTTCAAGGCCACCCTGAGATACATAGTGAATTCCAGGTCAGCCTAGACTAGAGTGAGACCCTACCTCGAAAAACCAAAAAAAAAAAAAAAAAAAGTAGAACTATAATCTCCACTGAAGATGACGTGATAAGGCTGGAGAGATTGCTCAGTGGTTAAAGGCACTTGCTTGCAAAGCCTGATGGTCTGGATTCAATTCCATAGTATCCATGTAAAGCCAGACTCACAAAGTGGCACGTGCATTTGGAGTTCTTGTGGTGTGGCAAGAGGCCTTGGCTTGTCTATTTTTTTCTCTCTCAAATAGATAAAAACATTTTTAGCCGGGTGTGGTGGCACACACCTTTAATCCCAGCATTTGGGAGGCAGAGGTAGGAGGATCACCATGAGTTCAAGGTCACCCTGAGACTACATAGTGAATTCCAGGTCAGTCTGGGCTAGAGTAAGACCCTACCTTGAAAAACAAACAAACAAAAAAAAAAAAAATATATATATATATATATATATATATATATATATATATATATATATATTTAACAGCAATGCTTATGACTAGGCTTGGATCACCCAGCATGGACACCCATGAGGGCAGTTTTGCCTCTGCCAGGGTAGCACCTTGCTAGATGAGGAAACCAGATCCTGTGCTGTCGCCTTCAGCAGGCCATACCTGCTAGGTAAGTCAAGAAATGAGAGTTGATTCTCTCCAGGGAGTGGCTGTGAACACGATTTAACAAAGTCCTTTGCAATCTCCTGTTTCATCATTTACAACAGGCACACCCCACCTTGGCCCATCATTTCTCCAACAAAGACACTTCCTGTTCCCCAAGGGGGTGTGCAAATCCAGGTCATAGGAGCTCTGACATGGAGCTCTGAGCATGTCTATGCTGCTCTTCTTCCTGCAGGGTAATGTCTGTAGGCACGAAATTGTTTTCACTGAACCTCTAGTGGAGATCAGTAAGGGTTAGGATAAAGTGACCTATTTAGATGCCAGCATCTGTTACTAAAGTATTTAGGCTAACCTGGTCTGAGGATACTGACAGTGAACCATGGGAAGAGATGAAATCTTCACTTAGGAATTCCTCTCTGTTAGGGTCTGGTATAAGAAATATTCTACTGCCAGGCGTGGTGGTGCATGCCTCTCATCCCAGCACTCAGGAAGTAGAGGTAGGAGGATCTCTATAAATTCAATGCCAGTTTGGGACTACAGAGTACCAGGTCAGCCTGGGCTACAGTGAGACCCTACCTTGAAAAAAATCAACCAAACAAAAATATGTTACCAAAGCCAGGAGTGGTAGTGTATACCTTTTTTGTTTGTTTGTTTGTTTGTTTGTTTTGAGGTCGGGTCTCATTCTGGCTCAGGCTGACCTGGAACTCACTCTGTAGTCCCACATTGGCCTTGAACAAACAGCAGTTCTCCTACCTCTGCCTTCTAAGGGCTGGGATTAAAGGCATGCACCATCATGCCCAACTTTTACTGAGCAATTTAATTGATAATTAAAATTAAGAATCAGGGCTGGAGAGCCAGGCGTGGTGGCGCACGCCTTTAATCCCAGCACTCGGGAGGCAGAGGTAGGAGGATTGCCGTGAGTTCAAGGCCACCCTGAGACTACATAGTGAATTCCAGGTCAGCCTGGGCTAGAGTGAGACTGTACCTCGAAAAACCAAAAAAAAAAAAAAAAAAAAAA
>PVHP010050342.1:0-11836 GCA_004024765.1 Zapus hudsonius
AATGGACTTTCTCCCCCAAGTCTTGAAGAGTTTTCTTTTTGGAGAGCAATGTGTGAAAAAGTAATGGGAGAAGACATGTTTGCAGTTTTCCTTGCGTGTGTCCTCCTATGTTGCCATCTGCAATTCCATCATGGTACAGTGATGGCATTTCCAGACTACTTTCTAAGTTGTCATGAAGTCTCTCATTTTTATTTTATTGACACGGACCACTAATCGTTGGCTCATTAAGCAGTTGAATTTTTATGCCAGCATCCCCAGTATTTCCACTCTCGTCAAATTAAATCCCTACTGGCAACTGAAGTGAGAATTTATTAAAGGCCTAGAATGTGGCTTTTTCATTTCCCTACACCAAATCTATCTTAGCTATCCCCTTAACCCTGGAGGTTTACCTGTCAGAAACAATAGAAAGGAAGTGAGGGAGGGAGACAAGTAGAGAGGAAACAAAGAAAACGTATCAACAAAAGCATCTACCAGAGAAGGCAGCCTTCACCTGCACTTCTCAAGAAGCTATATCTTTAAAACCCTTTGTTAGGTCCCACTTGCCAATTTGAAGGATAAAATCCAAACACTTCAGTCTCTGCCTCACCCTACCTCCTGCCTGATGCCTTCCATTTGTAAGTCTGCAGGACCAGCATCCTTGTCCCCACATCCTCCACGCAGAGAGGCTGCCCTCCTCCACAAGGTGACACCATGAGCTTCGATGACACCTGCTGTGTGGGAAGTCTCTTCTGGCTCTTGAGCAGTGTTCTTGTGTTGTTCCTCACTGTCGTACCTCCCCTCCCCCAACTTAATCCTAAAATCTGCACTGTCTATTGTCTTGTGGCCGTCTCAGGAGTGACATGTCTGTTCGAACATCCTGTATCCACAACATCTGACGGAGCAAGTGCTCCAGGAATGTTTAGAGGCACATCGCTTACTAAACTATGATGGGAAAGTGGACACTGCCTTCTCTCCCTGTTCTCTGCTAAAACGGTGTGAGCTCTTCTCCATTGGTCCCTCAAGCAATCCTTCCCCACCCTGCTGAGTTGTAAGAGGCCATTTCTTACAAGTCTATCGAGAGTAATTAAACAGGTGGAAAGGATATGTTTAAAAGGGTAGAAAGAAGATGGTTGTTTGGTTTCCAGTTGAGTTTTGCCGAGAGGCAGCAGCAGGAGAGTGAAGAGGAGAGAAGTCAGGGTTGACTCTGTCAGATCCGCCCACTGTCCATAGAATCAGCCATAGGGCTTCCCTGACTCCTGCACAAATCCCTGAGCACCTCAGCATCTCTTAGCGGTTCCTTTCAGTATGTCCACACCTTCAAGAGTGTCTTTTGTTGACCTCTCTTCCATTACCCCTGACTCCTCTGACCAACGTGTCCTCATGACAGGTCTCTGGAAAGAAACAGTCACGACTGTGTTCCACACCCTCAACCCTGACCGAACCTCTTAGCTTTCCTCCCAGGATTCCTGTCCTCCTCACATGACATTTCTCTTTTCCTCCTCTTTCAGCTCCCAAAGGCAGCAAATTGGATATTTAAAAACACCTGTCATTTTTCCTTTCTTCATTTCTCATTTTCTTTGTGCTGAGGTTTCATAATAACATGACATACTCTTAAAATAAAGCCACATTTCCATCACCCAAATAAAGCATATTTGAGGCAATTAATTATACAATTCTCATTATCAGACCCTCCCTTTAAAATGCTTTAGCTTCGTTTTCAGGCAAACTAGATTCCTAACCCCCCCAAACACACACACTGCATTCTTTTGGGGGAGTTTCAGAACTAAGGTTCCCTGTGTAGATGTCTGCTCCTTCCTTACTCTCCCCAGTAGACAGAGGCAACTAAACTGGAAGCCAGAGGTCTATCTTTATTGGGAAAGAGTGCATAGCAAGTTCTTCCTTTATTCTCTGATCTGCACACAGACATCCCAGGCTTTTTCTCTCTATGGTAGAATATTTGGAAGGACCTCTCTTCCTGGGGCAGAATCCATCCTCCCTCTGGTCATATTCCTCTGACAGCCAGCTTTGTGAAAGAGGGCTGAAGCCCATGATGCAGGCTGAATACAGGGAACAGCAAGTCTGCTCAGTAAGCAGAACTGGGTCCCAAGGTTGAGATGTGATACAGGAGAGAAGGCACTATTTTGGCCTCAGGCCCAAGCTTACTTCTCTCCAGTCCAGTTCTTAACAGACAAGGTGTGTCTAGGGAACTATTTGATGCTTGCCTAGCTGTTAATAAAGCTAATTATCTGATCTACATTTATCTAGATATTCTGTGGATCTTGGACTTCTACACTCTAAAATAGAGTCCATATATTTGACTTAGAGCTCAAGGAGGCTAAAAGACTAAAGTTTGATTCTAAAAGTGATTCATTTACATATATAGACAGAGACAGAGAGATACATACAGATATTGATCTATAGATAGATAAATAGATGATAGATATAAAATTAGCAACAGCTATTAACTACTGGATATTTTCCACTTTTCCCACATGGACCTTCCAGCTTTTACCTGGGCACTTGGCCACTCAAAACTCAACTACACTTTCCAACCTTCCATGCAGTGGTGAGAAGACCTTCTGAAGGTGGCCTTGTAGAGAGAAGGCATGTCTCCCCCATGTCTTCCCCATGTTTCTTCACTGTATAGAATGTAGACATATGGTCTAGAGCTCCATTTATCTCAGATAAGGTCTAAGTATTGGACAAAAGGCATTCCCAAAGCCAAACCTTTGTGATCCCAGGATTCTTACAATTATTCCTCCTGTTTCAACTCTTGCCTTTATCAAATCCGCACTACTTTAGGAATGGAACCATTTTTTAAAGTAACAGCTTATAAGAATCTGATCAGAGCCCTCAATCATATCTCCCTTTGCTCTTAGAATAAAACCTAAACTCCTCTCATCACAGGCTCCTTGGACCTGGAATCTGACCCTCATTCCCCACACTCACTTCACTCACCTGGCCCAGCCATGAAGCCTTCCTTTTACTCTCTGGCCAAGCCAGCCCTCTCTTCTCATGTGTAATTACTCCACATGGTGTCCCTGTCCTTCCTGAATTTTCTCAAATTTGAGCCTTGACTCCAACGTCTTTTCCTCAAACAGACCCTCTGTAACTATCCCATTTCATGTCTCTTTCACTCTCCAGTTATTATCCCACCATCATATACATTTCTTTCTTACTTTTATCACAACTTGTGTTAGTGTATTGTTTCTGTCCTAGGAAGACTTGACAGAGGTCTTCTCTGAATTATTTCAAGATGTAATATGAGCCGGGCAAGGTGGCACACACCTTTAACCCCAGCACTCAGGAGGCAGAGGTAGGAGGATTGCCATGAGTTCAAGGCCACCCTGAGACTGAATTCCAGGTCAGCCTGGACTAGAGCAAGACTCTACCTCAAAAAACCAAAAAAAAAAAAAAAAAAAAAGAGAAAGATGTAATATACACTCCTAGCACCTAGCAAGATCTCAATAAATATCAACTGAAAGAAAAATGAATTCCTTCATCCAACAAACAAGGGCCATTTATTGCTTTCCTCCATGTATTCCAAATTTGAAAGGTTTTTCTATAAAACTAAGTAAAAATTACCCACTGTCATATTACTTATAAATCAAAGATTATTCAGCTGCTAAAGTTTACCATCATGAGATGTCTGATTTACCAAGTAGAGGTGATAGAATTTCAATTCAGATCAATTACATGCCATTTCAATGCAGACTCATCATGGGGAAACACACCACTGGTGTTAAAACATTTTGTGATCAAAGAAAACTTTATATCTGCATTGGTTTGATCGAGGTGTCCCCACAAAAGAATGTGTTCTGAATAATCCTCAGCTGATAGCAGTTGGGTATTAGAACCTCATTAGAGCTGTGTTGTCGGGGGCAGGCTTGTGGGGTTATAATCCAGCTTCCCCTTGCCAGTGTTTGGCACACCTTCCTGCCGCTGTTTGCAGTACTGTGGCAGAGGTAATGTCCACCCTCTGCTCATGCCATCGTTTTCCCTGCCATCATGGAGTCTCCCCTGGAGTCTGTAAGCCTAATAAACCCATTCCTCCCATCAAGCTGCTTTTTGTTGGGTTCTTTTCTGTGCAGCAAGGAGAGAATGTTAACTACAACAATAGCTATCTTGATGAACTCTTTGGAAATTCTCTGAGTTCGAATTGAATAATAAAAATTACATTTCTAATAGAAGCCAAAGCCACTGATAATCACTTGCCCCTTCCAGCTTATCTTTATCTATTAGTTGTTATGCTGACTATTCCAAACAGTGAAAACTTCTTATACTTCCTTCAAACTGATGGTGTCTCCATATTCCCTTCATTTAATCTACTTGTACATAACTGAAGGGAGAAACTGGGAGTAACTGAGACTCACAGGGGCTCTGGGGTATCCATAGTGGTTACAATATCACTTCAGCAGTGCCCATCTGTGCAATAGTGGCGGCCAACCTAGGTGGGTAATCAACAGCTGGCTAATTGGCTATGAGATCTGCTCAGAGGCAGAGAACCCCTAACTGGTATGGGGACCAAGGCAACCTTGAATGGGGACCAAGATCCCCAACTCCATGGGGAAGTCCTCACTAACCATAGGTCCTCAGAAAGGTTACACCATCCAAACGCTCACCAACCTAGCAATATTTGTCTCAATTGACCAATAATAATCTCACTCTCTGCTTGGAGACTCTGTTTGTATTTTTCAGAAAGCAATGAGAACCAGGGACAACAAAACTCCACCAAAGGGACCTGATGTGATGGGGGACACCCAAGCAAGAGACAATCCATGTAGGTCCCTAACACAACCTCTAAGGAAGTGGGATGATGAGCAAAAGAGCCATTCCCACAGCAAGACAAATAACCTACAGAAGAACAATGGAGACAGGCACCAAGGGTGCCCAAAATTGTCCAAAACACAAATTTAGATACTTTTACAAACCTAATAACTGCAAATTTTGAATTCACCCACTGTGACTCGGGGAAATTTGTGGAAGAGGGGGCGGAAAGAATGTAAGAGTCATGGGGGGAGAATAACTAATGCATAAAAAGGAATGCCATCATGGATTCAATGGCTTTATCTAATAACCTATGATACTGAGCATATCGTTGTGTTAATATATATATAATTTTAAGTCAATAAAAACATTTTAAAAAGAGAAATCCATATATATATATACATATATATATATATATATCACTTAAGCTGCCTTTAGAAAGGTTTCTCACTGTTTACGTATCAAAATATTGTGGTGATCTTGAAATTCTCCTTGTCTGCTCAGATCGGCCTGTTTCCAATTTGCCAAATATCTCAAGGAAGCCAACACTCCTGATAAGCTATCAATAAGCTATCTGAAGCACAACTCAGGGAGGGGGAAGCCCTCAGAATTGTAAATATTTGAAGAAACTCTGCCTGGCACATAAGAATACAGGCTTGCAATAAGAAAACCTGAGTTAGACACATTTTCACCATTAATTCTGACCCCCCCATAGGGTATCTGTTCTTCGTTATCCCTGCAAACAACCTGGTTCATTCACTGACTGCCACACTTGGTGGGGCAGGTTAGTGAAGTGGGTGTTTTGTGCAGCTCAATAACATCCCTGTCTTTTTTCCAGTGACCAATCATTTTGAAACTCTCCTCTTCCCTCAGGAGGCAGCGCTTGCCTGAACACTTCTCCCATGACGGTGGCCTAAACAACAGTGGCCATCGTGATTGCTTCCTGCCACCTAGAGACGATGGATCTGTTGTGGCTGCAAAACTCAGGACCAGAAAAACATAATGATCGTAGCCATTAACTTTGTTGGTTCCAACTTCATTGCATAGCTACTGGTTGCTTGTGGCAAAACATGAGTATCAAATCAGAAGTTAGATAAGAATGAGGAGTCAGGGCACACAGTCAATGCCCAGCACGGCTTCTCCTCACCCCACATTGCCTTGAGCGTCCATGCTCTGAGTTCTCAGCTTCATGGAAACAGCAGAGGGATAAGGGAAGAGAAAATGCAATGCCGAAGGGAGACGCGATAAAGAAGAGTGATGAGCGCTCTTGTTTGTATCCAAAAGCATGAAATGATTCTTCTCCCAAATCCTAAACTTCCTCCTCGTGAAAATTAATGCCAAGTGTGAAAAATATATCCCCACCTTTCTGCTTAGTTGAACTATAATTGGCCCAGAGGAGGACTCACCATTGGGTTTTGATATATAATAAAGTGTAGCAAAGTAATTACATAGAAAAGGAGAGGAAACTATTGAAATAGGAAATTGTGGGGGTCAGGGACACAAGGGTAAATTTCACTGTTTATTGTACTGGACTTTTATCCTTGTCTTCCACATGAGCTCCCTCAGACTAAGGAAAGTCTAAAATGCACATTCACAACAGAAGGGTCTGGGCACAGCTGAATACAATCCGATGTTGAGAAGTTTAAGGTCATGGCGTGTTATGGGCCAAGATGCAGACAACACCCCTTATCAGAGCTTCCTCTTCACAAATTCAAAATGCTGCTAACAAAGCCACCAGGGAGGGGACAAGGCCAATCCGTTCTCACTGATCAATAAATAATTCAATGCTGACTGAAGATGAACCTGAAACTTCAACAAGAGATCAAAAGAGCATCAAATTCCAGGAAACTCATCCAGAGGACTCACCGCAGGGAAACAAGCCATAACAAGCCATTGGTGTTAAGCATTTGGGGATGCAAGAAAACTTCATATCTATCTTGATGAACTCTTTGGAAATTCTTCAAAACACAAAGAACACGTTTTAATATCTACGTGCCCCTGTATGTATTGCTCTTCTCCTTGCTGGGAGCAAACACCTGACAAGGAGCAGATTAAGGGAGGAAGGGTTGGTTGTGCTTTCTATTTTCAGGGGATAAAGTATATCATGTCAGGGATGGCATGGATACAGGAGCAGGAAGCAGTAGGTCACATTATGTGACAGTTTCAGGAAAGCTCAGTAGACCCCCTCCCCTTAAGTGGGAGGTGTCTCTAGCCAGAGCTCATACCTAGATACAAAAACTGATTGGTCAGGTATAGACCAATCAGCTGTCTCTCTGACTTATCTGGGGGAACTTTTAAAAAGCTTCCCTAAAACAAAGGCTAGTTTTCTTTTGCCACATGGCATCCTAGAAGGAGGACTTCATTTTCCAGGTAAGGCCCCTCACCTCAGAGCTTAGGCTGGGGTGGGGATGGGGGCTCAGGATTCTTTTCCACATAAATCTTTCCTTCTGATACCTCTTCTTCTGCTGCTTGTTTTGGCTGAGCAGCACAGATTTATTAAAA
Organism: Zapus hudsonius; assembly: GCA_004024765.1. NCBI lineage: Eukaryota > Metazoa > Chordata > Mammalia > Rodentia > Dipodidae > Zapus > Zapus hudsonius. The sequence continues at coordinate 7,249 of PVHP010050342.1, forward strand.
TCTCTCCCTTATATTCTCCCCACACTGGTGGCTGGAGAACTCTGTAACTCCCAATGTTCCCTTAAATAATAAAGTCTCCCACTATACCTTACTATCTTATTGTCTATGATTTTAATTCTTTAACTTTGTAGACAAGAATTCAGGTACTCCTTAAATTTTGGGGTGCATTGGAATTTTTGCTGGGAATTATCTAAATTCTAATCCTAATTCTAATCCTTAGCTCACCCCATTACAATTCCATCCACAGTGAAGGAGCAGAGACGAACAAACGCTAGTACTCACCTTGCTTTCTCCTTCTGTTCAGTCTGGGGTCCCCCAACCCCTGGAACTCTACCTCCCACATTCAGGATGGTTCTTCCTACCTCAATTAGCCTAGTCTAGAATAACCCTGACAGATCTGTCCAGAGACTTGTCTCCTTAGTGATGCGAGATATCCTATCAAGTTTACAAGATTAACCTGACAGCCCCTGAAAGCATAAATATATTCTACACTTACAATGTCTTTTGTTGGTTTCTAATAATCCATTTGTGTGGCCTACTGAAATGTAAAAATGTAAAAATGTATTTTCTCACCTCTTTCTCAAAGGCCTTGTGTGAGTTAGGGAAAGCAAAGTAAACAAATGGCACAGTGAAATTAAAGTAACTGCAGTCTAAATAAAATGACCATTTTCAAGGCAGCGGTATATAAGGAAGAAATTGGAAAGTCCTAATCCATTAGGAGTCAGTGCGGCAGCTGCCACACCTGAGCAGCACAGGTCAGCAGAGAGTCCAGTCACAGAAAGTAGAGGGAGTGTCCAATAGAAGCTTTGAGAAAAACAATAGCTTCCTTGAAGGGACACAAGACAGCCTCTTGCAAGTTCACAAGGTAATTATATCCTGGCTTCTTCCATACAGGCTTCCTACTGGATTCATCATAAACCTCCTACTGTGTTCTGAACAGAACTCACTGGAAGCCAGAGAGCAGAAGAACCTGTTGGCAGCATTGTCTTCCTTAGAGGAGCCTCCCAGAAGCCTCTAGCAGAAGGCAAGAGAGAAGGTGGATGTGAAGAGCTAGCAGAAGTCACCTGGCACAGGTATTGCTTGACCTTGATGACGGGAAAGTTTTGTCACATTTATCAAGGACTGTGCAGATTTGGGATCTGCTATGACACATTTACTTTCTTATAAGTTGAGTTTTCCCAACACTTTGGCAGAAAATCGACACTAACATATTTTGGTTTGACTTTAAAATTCCTATCCCTGAAGCTAAATTAATGAAGTTATGATTTCATTGAGAAAATAACTAATGCCTCCTGCTTTAAATATATATAATGATTTTAGTCAAATTGGTAATGGCATTTGACTTCTAACCTGCCTATTTAATATGAAAGACAAGCAATCCATGAACAGACAAGAATTTACATATAAACAACCACAATTATACCCTGTAAGATTAATAACCCTTTTTTTTTACATCTGCTAATTGTGTTTTACAATGAGAAAGCACAACAGCTCCTAAGGGAAGGAGCTACTGTAATCTATCAAGTCACTAGTCTGAGCTTGTTAAACTAATCTACATATATGTTCACTTGAAACTTTTAAGAACATGCTGAATTAAACCTTCACTATTTAATAAAGGGGCTTCACTATTTTACACTAATTTTACACTTATCTAGTTAAAAGCATCTCCTGATCTTCAATTTTCTTTTTCTTAATCTCTCCACAATTCACTGCCCTGTGATTTCTAGAAATTATAACCACTACATGTTCAATACTGCACACAAATTTAAAAGGTTAATTCAATACACGCCCTTCCCCTGATCAGTGGTTAAATTAAATTTCACATCTTTTGAATGGTTAGTTCAGATGTTTTACTAATTTATTCAACAAATCTGCATATAATAGGTGCCAGCCACTGTGGAAAGTTCTAGAAAGGGGGAAATAAATGGAACATTATCCTCTCCCCCAGGAACATGTAGTGGTAAACTTGTTACCCCCACCTTCAAGGAGCAGATGGTCCTCCCTCTCTCACCCTCTAGGAGTATGTGGGGTGCTCCCCCTCTCACCCTCTAAGAGCATGTGGGGTGCTCCCCCTCTCACCCTCTAAGAGCATGTGGGGTGCTCCCCCTCTCTCACCCTCTAGGAGCATGTGGGGTGCTCCCCCTCTCACCCTCTAAGAGCATGTGGGGTGATCCCCCTCTCTCACCCTCTAGGAGCATATGGGGTGCTCCCCCTCTCACCCTCTAGGAGCATGTGGGGTGCTCCCCCCTCTCACCCTCTAGGAGCATGTGGGGTGCTCCCCTCTCTCTCACCCTCTAGGAGCATGTGGGGTGCTCCCCCTCTCTCACCCTCTAGGAGCATGTGGGGTGCTCCCCCCTCACCCTCTAGGAGCATGTGGGATGCTCCTCCTGATAGAGCTTAAGCAAACAATCACCCAATTAGCATTTAGCAGCAGCTGTCCTAAGTGCTGTGAAGGAGAGGCTGCTCAGAGTCTCAGGGTCCTTCATCTGGTCTTTAGGCACAAGGCTGACTTCACTGAGAAGTGACATTAAGCCAACACATGCCCATGAGGCTGTGGAAAGGCAGAAACACAAAAGCCCAGCCACAGATGGCTTCTCATTCAGCCTTCTCTCAGAGGTGTAAACCATCAAACTTGTGCAAGTGAAGAAGAGACAGTCTACTGACAGGTACTTAATTTCAGAAAATTTGCCCAGACTGAATGATATTAAACCTAAGTCCACCAAATTCCATTCTCCTTACAAGTTCTCTTTCTTTTTGTCTGTTTGGTTTTTTTCTTTTAGTTTTATTTTATTTTTGATTGACACACAACCAATGTACATGTTTATGGGCTTCAGTCTGAACTTTTAATCCATATACACAATGTGAAATGATAAAATCTGAGTGGTCGGCATATCTGTCACCTTGAACATCTATTGTTGCTTGTACTAAAAGCATTCAAGTTTTTCTTTCAGGTATTTTGAAATATATAATACATAATTAACTGTAATCACCCTACTAATAAATTTTCAAGGAATATTTATCTAATGTAAGCTCTTATGCCAGAACTATAGAAAGAAAAACTATGAAATTGTTAGCAGCGATTCTAAGGTTTGCTTTAGTGAGGACTGAATAAATGGGAGCACTCCTATGTGGAGGGTGACCAGATGAATGAACACAGCAGAAACTAAATACATTAAAGAGAAGCAACTGTAAAACAAGAGCCCCCCCCACTCCAAGTACACTTCTTTTTTTTAATTTTTATGTTTTTTCTTTCTTTTTATTATTATTTTTTTTTATTGTCCATAATGAGTTACATTGCTTAGTGGGCCAATCATGAGTTGTTATCCCCAATTCCCCGTTGCCCCCCTTCCCCATCCCCCCAGTCAGCTGGATATCCTCCTCCGTGGGCCGTCTGTATCAGTCTTTGTGGTTACTTACAAGCTCTAATATCTGCTTCCTTAGAAGATGGAAGGAAACTCCTCATTGTCCTCAGGCAGGAAAGGCTTAGAGTAGTATTTTAATATTCATGAGAAGCGGGCTTGAACTAACTCTGGATGGTAATCTGTCATCTTTTTGCAATAAGATAATATACATTTTCTCAGAAGAAGGAAAGAGAAGTGGATCTCCTCCTCTGAAAACTCTTCTCAGTGACCTAGCTTCCCAGGAAGACGAGGAAAATGTCACTCCTGATCTCGTTATTTCCATCTACTACTGTTCATTCCAGTGTGTTCCGGAGTAAAAGGCACTTTGATGCCTCTTGACAAAGTTTTCAAGCAACTTGGGATTTCAAAATAATATCTATTTCCAAGTATTCTTTTCAACAAAAGGTAGGAATAATTTTTGGTATGGGTTGCTTAGGGCAGTGAAAATTTTCAGCAAAGTAGTTTTCTTACATGAGTACCAAAAGATAATCAATTATAATTTGTTATAACAGAAAGAGAAAAAAACCAAAATGATGTTGTGGCACTTTCTTAGCATCGTTTGTGAAATCACTTAAAAATTTCACTCTCCCACCCACTCGTTCCCATCACTGCTGACTTCAAACTATCACCTAGCATTTAATTTTCCTCTTCGGCTGATTTCCTTGCTGTGCAATCACCGCTGTGGTTCAATTTTTTCCCCCAAGCATGTCAGCGCTAGAACATTTAAACATAAAAAGTTAGTAATTATAACCAACAAATTGAAGTCAATAAACCTTAAGCCGGCAAATATTCCATTTAGACTAGCATTTTGCCACTCAATAATATATGATTGGAATCCTGCAAATAAGGGGGAAATGCTGATAAGGACATTTGCCTATGCAAATAAGTTTCCTGATTGACAGTCTCTTGGATTTTCAGTGATTACCCACATCCAACTGCTAGCCAGGTCATTATTTATTTCTTAGCTGGCATTCCATTACTGATTCTAAACACCTAATACCAGTGGGAATTTTCATTTCTTTCATGTTACCCAAGTTGGTGGGCTCAGTACTTAGAAGGACCACATAAGGTTAAAGGTCTCAATTAGAGCTCCTCTTAGATAGGAAATCGCCTCACTCCATCCAGCTCCAAAGAATGAATAGCTGATTTCATAAATGGCCATCACTGAGTGAAAGAAAGGGATAAAA
>PVHP010050343.1:0-11925 GCA_004024765.1 Zapus hudsonius
TGAAATGGTCAAATTGACAACAAAGCTTTATCATCATATATGCCTTCCAGTTACTACAACAAAACACCTAAGATAAGTAACTAATAAAGAGAAAAGGTTTACTTTGGCTCATACTGTTGGAAGTCAGTGATCAGCTGACCCTATTTCTTTGGGTCTATTGTAAGGCATCATGGTAGGAGGGCACAAGGCAGGGGGAGCAAATTAACTCACCTCATAGCTAGGAAGCAAAAGAAAGAGGAAGGGCTGGAGTCAACTGTTTTATTCCCTGATCCCAGCCACCTAAAATTCTCCCACTAAGATCTCATCTCTTCAAGATTTCACCACCTCCCAATAGTGCCACCCTGGGGATCAATCCTTTAATATATGGGACTTTGAGAAACATCTAATAAAAACATAAAAATGGGTTATTGAAAGAAAGAACAGACACCAAGATCTGGAGAGCTGTGCCCTATACATTCTGCAACTCAGCCAACAGTATGTGAATACGTAATCAATCAATAAGGAACAGCAGACTTCAATTTAGGAGAACGATTCTCTTTAATTTCTTCAGTGCATATGCAAAAGGCACTATTCCAGTTAACCCTCATCTTTCTCTGGGATTATATTAGTTATTTTTTCTCATCATTGTGACCAAAAATCTGACCAAGTGTAACATGCAAAGAAGGGTTTATTTTGGCTGACAGTTTAAGAATATATAATTCATTATGGCAGGGAAATCATGGCGGCAGGACTGTAAGACATTGATCAGGTAATATCCGTAGTCAGGAGGAAGAGAAAGATGAATGTGTATGCTTAGATTGCTATCTACTTTTTCATTTTTATTCAGTTCTGGGCATCGTCCCATGGGATGATGTTACCCATTTTCAGAGTGGATATTTTCTCCTCAGATGCACCTTTCTGGAAATGTCCTTAGAGACACACCCAAAGCAATGTGTCTTAGGTGGCTCTCAATTCAGACAAGTTGACAATGAAGATTAACCACCACAGGATTGTACAATCTTGAGTCATAGATGAGCATGATGCCCTACGCTACGGAACAGTAGAGTTCAACATACTTGCCCCTTCTCTACTCTGCTTTGGATTCAGACATCAATTTGCCTTTTCTTGACCACTAGTATGTTTGGCAACTGTCTCATTGACTGCATTGCACATTTCACTCCCTACTTGACTTTTTGAAAAATTGGCTTATGGGCTAGCCAGGATATAGAGTGCTTGCCTAGAATGTAAAAAGCCCAGGGTTTGATTTCCAGCACTGAATACACCAAGCATGATTGTAATTCCAGCACTTTGGGAGGTAGAGGCAGAAGTAACAGAAAATAAAGTTGATCCTAGGATAACCTGTAGATCCTATACAAATACATGTCTCTAAAACAAAACAAAACAAAAAACAAAAAAGGAAAAAGAAAATTAAAGTACTAATACATTTTAAAATGCCTTTTTCCTAGAATTTATGAAGAACTTTAAAATTAGCCATGGAAGAATCCTGAGGGTCATGACTGCTTTTTGCTTGAGTTAGCTGATATATTACAGCCAAATTTAAGTAAAAACAACTGTTTTCCCCAGACTGCCAGAAGAAATATGAAACCTCATGCCCCTTTACTCTCCCTTTCATATAAGGTACAAGGGTGAAAAGCCTCCAGAACTTGCAGAACTTCCACAAGACAGATATTTAACAGGAAAGAGCACTGGGCTAAAAGTCCACATGAAATTTTGCCTGGTCAGCAGCCTTCACCTTTGATCCAGTTTCACCCCCTTCAACATCCCGATCCACAGAATTACCCAGTCTGGCCTCTGATTTTACCCCAGTATTCTGACATCTTTTCCAGATCCTGCTCCTGGTATATGTCATTTTACTCTTGCAAATGAAACTATCATTGCTGTGACCATTGGGCCTGAGGCTCAGTTCTTAAACTTGGATATCCGTATTAATCATAGTTAACTACATAGGTCCTTGTGGCACTGATTTTCTGACTTTCTAGAATTACCACCAATGCACAAACCAGAAGCCTGTTCCTGAGAATGGAGACAGTAACTGAAGTCTGGTAGCAAGCAGTACCATGTGTGATCTCTTGGGATCACCTGCTCACAATATCACCTGCTCTCAGCAGCACCTGTTCAGAGCACCACTTTCATAGCAACACCTGCACCAGCTTCACCTGCACCAGTATCACCTGCTCTCAGCACCCAGCACCTGCTCAGAGCATCGCCTGCACCAGCATCACCTGCACCAGCATCTCCTGCTCTCAGCATTGCCTGCAGGAACATCACCTGCAGCAGTGTCACCTGCTCACAGCTTCTCCTCTTGGGTACCAACAGCTGTCAATGATATAATCTCTTTCTGTGGCCATAGCCTTCAAAGTCTTTATTTTGTTTCCCAGACTACCTGCTCTTAGCAAAGGCATTTCAGTGGTTGTCTTCTCTAGGAGTTTGTTGTATATCATATTCCTCTGAACTGAAGAGAGAAAGACAAGTATGAGAGACTTGAATCTTAAAGGTCACACAACCACTCCCCATGGTTGGTTATGTTAGCTAGAAACTGAAACTTCCCTTTCCTGGAGGGGACAGTGGGAAGGAAGGAAATTCCAGAGACTCAGGAAGTCAACATGTCTGGGAAAGGGTTGCAAGACCCCAATTTAAGGGTACATAAAGCAAAAACAACGGCTCCAATGGAACTACCTGCAAGTGGTTCACTCTGCTCCAGAGATGCAGATTCCATGAGTTGTGAGTCACCTATGCTGAGTGGGCTATCTGGTGATGCAGCTGCCTTTGAGTTGAAGCAATTATGGGGAGGTCGTCATCCTGGATGGGACAAGACTTCTTGTGGTTCCGCTGTATTTGAGTCATCCTTTACTCAACCCCTCACTCCTACTCTGTAAGTAACCCCAATAAACTCATTGACTCATTGGCTCACCAAACTGGTTTTGATGTAATCACCCTTTGGTCTGTCTCCGGTGCCCTAACTGAGGGAGAAGACTGTGTTTTTGTCATCCCAGGGAAAAGGTTTTCTTGTGACAAGGTTTGATCCATCCAAGTATGGACAGTGTTCACACTGTCTCAGATCCTAATCTTCATGGTCTAGCCCATCTGATCAATGCTAGATAAGTACCAAGATAGGAAGGAGCAAAGAAATAGTATGGTCATGGCTCTTCTCCCTGAGGCTATGTGACCTCAAGCAGGTCAGATGAACTTCATGAATCTTTCACCCAAACCTCAGGATGGTTATGTCATCTAAAGGTTCTAAGTGGAGGGCAGTGCAGCAAAGAATGGGTCTAGAACTACAAGATATCATGTACAATTTGAGGATTCTGCTAATGACCCATTATCACAATGAGTAAGGTGGAAAGTCCTTCTTCTCAATACACATACTACAATTCAGGTGTGTTTGAAACAAAACATAGAAGGTGATGTCAATAGGCTGCTATCATAGACAGCCACACACCATTGGGGTGAACCTCCAAAGCAAGAACAGTTTATGGGAAGAACATGTTTATTGAAGCTACAGATCCAAGGGGAGTTCCATAATAGTGAAAGAGGCTGGACACCTTTTTCACAGGTCCAAACAGAGACAGAAAGAGAAGCCATCACCACCACCACACACACAGCCCTGCAAACAGGCAGGGGAAAGGGGGTGTAGATATTTTCTTCCCCTTTATATAGCCTTAGGGCAGGTCTTGCAACCCTTTCCCAGACTTGTTTACTCCTTGAGTCTCTGGAATTTTCTTCCTGCACTGCATTCCCAAGGGGGGGTTGTATCTAGCTCCCCTGAGCCCCCTTACATCCTGCTCCTTGCTAAGAGGGCTACCTTCCTGTAAACAACCTCACAAACCCACCCAAGATTACTTAATGGGTCAAGTTGACAATAAAACTTAACCATCACAAGTGCATTCCTTGCCACCTTGACATCAAACCATATCTCCTTACATCATACTTAATTTCCAAATGAAGAGAGTAACAATATCATAATTCTGCCTAACCACTTAACCAGAAACACATAATCTTCCCCCAACACAAGGCAAGGTCCCTTAGCTGTGCGTTCTGTAAGCAAGTTTCATGCTTTTAACATATAATGGCATAGAGTAAAACATTTCCAACTGCTATGAGGCACAGCAAGACTGGACCAATGCAAATTCAACAACAATTAAGCAAACATGAAATATCTGTAGTTCAAGTCCAATATCACAAACAGTGACTGACATAGTCTCTGGATTTTGCAATATTGTCCTATCAGCTTGGCTGAGTAACTGGGGAAAACTTTCATCCAGAGCCAACAGTGCTCCATGTTTTGCACATTCCCAGTATATTTAAAACATCTTTGGGTCTCCATTGCAAACCACAGTTCATCTTCCAACAGCTTTATTGGCCTATCAGGGACTTCATGCCCTGTTCCATATGGCACATCTCAGCAACAAGTCCTGGAATCATGTGCCCTTCATGACCCACTCCATACATGCATTTCTCATGCTTCCAAAGGCAATACCAGGTATGCAGGACACAGCCCTTGTTAATTCAGAGACTAAATAAATCATGACCTTGAAGAGCAGGTTTCTTCCTTTCCGCTATCTCCTTCTAAAAGAGTTTGAAGTTTATCATTCAGTCCTTCCCGGGTAGAAACACCTCAGGCATCCTTTCCATTGTTTCAGTGTAAAGCATTTGGTCTATCTTCTTTAGGATTGCTAACTGTTGAAATAGCAGCTTCAGTAACCTAAAGCCAGTCTCTGTGCCAGTTACATTTGCTCGAATTTTTACAACTTTAAGTCTTAAATTCTCAGTTCTATGTTGTTAGCCAAGCATATCGGTTCATTATTTAAATTCAACCTTGATTAAACTCTCTGAGCAGGGGCAGTAGAATACATCTAATCTTTATTCCAGTAACACAGTTCCAATAAAGTTCTCTGCAGTTTCTTACTAGAGCTCAAACCTAATCCTGAAACTGATTGGTCAAAGATAGACCAACCAGCTGTCTCTCTGGCTCACCTGGATAATATAGAGAATATAGTTACCTAGAGAAGGAAGGATCTCTTTTCCCTTACAGCTGCCCAGAAGAGAGACATCTGAATCTCCAGGCCTAGGTAAAGCCCCCTTACCAAAGCCCATTCTGGCTATGATGAGGATTCTGGGGCTTCTTTCCCACATGAAACATTTTTCCTCATGATGAGTGCCCTCTTATATTTTCTCCTCTTTCATTGCTTGGCTGGCCAGCACAGATTTCATAACTATGTGGCTAAAACCTCCCCCATGTGCTCTCTCCTCACTAGTGGCTGAAGATCTCTGTAGCTTCTCCTTTCCTCTTAAATAAAGCTTTCTTACTATACCTTATCCTCTGGTGGTCTATCATTTTAATTCTCTAATTTCATATGACAAGAATCTGGGTACTCTTAAGTTTTAAGGTATATTGGAACTAGCTGGGAATCCCAATTTTCCCATTACACTATTCAAAATTGTTCCAGGGAACTTTAGACACACAAGAAAGGACTATGGGACAGGTGGTATCTACTTTGTGATTCTAAACCAGGTCTTGTCTGAAAGCAATCTTCAATGTACTGCTCCAAGCAGCCGGAATCAAAAACTCATGCCATACAATATATAGCTATCTGTCCCAAGAGCAAATCCAAATGCACATAATAATCACCCACAAGTATACTAACTCAGGGACATCAAATGCACACCAGGAACATCTGGGAGGGGCAGGCCTGGCCCCAAAGAACAGAAGTTGCCTTCTGGGCACCAGCCTTCCAGGTATGCCTTTGGCAGCATTGTGTGTATGCAGGCACATGCCTTCTTATCATCACCCTTCAGGCCATAACCACACCCTATCTTTTTGTTTGGCAAAGCTGTAACTTGGGCATATTTTTTCTTTTTTATTGTCCATAATGAGTTACATTATTTAATGGGCAAACGATGAGTTGTATCCCCAGTTCCCCAATACCCCTCTTCCCCATCCCCAAACAGCCGGGTATCCTCCTCCGTGGGCCGTCTGGATCAGTCCTTGGGGCAGGGGACCACGGATAGCCTAGTAGTCAGCCAAGTTCTCCTGGCCCTAGTATGTTGTTACTCAGGGGTGTCATGCCTCTGGATATTCTCCCCCACCACGGCTCTCACAATCTTTCCGCCCTCTCTTCCGCTCAGTTCCCTGAGTCATGGTGGGTGAGTATTAAGGCTGCTTTAATGTTGAGAACTTAGGGGTCTTTATATTGGGTACATTTTTGAATAAAGAAGATTCCTTATGATAGATCTAAATCACCTATTCTTGGAAACTCCAGAGAAAATTTATATTTTGTTACTCTGTTTTGTTTTGAGACAGATTCTCAAATGACCTCAACTGACCTTCATTTCCCAAATGCTGGGATTGCAGGTGTTTGCCATCACACATGGCTCAGAATACATTTTTACCTGATTTCATTCCTTATACATGGGACATTTTATAAATTCTGGCTTATAGAGCAATGTAGGACATAACAAATGACATAGGTGTGCTTACAAATACATACCTCTGCTTTTTTTACTAGTCTATCTTACACGCTCTTTGTTCTTCAAGTTTTAAAAAGCTAAGTTAACTTTTTAAAATCAGCAACAACAACTGCAAAGTCCTACACTCACTCACCCACGGAAGAGTGTGGTGCTAGAAGGAAGGGAGGGTGAGAGTACGGAGGACAGACTTCCCCTCTTGGTTCTAGGATGGATCCTGAGGTGTGTCCTGCTCTTGTGTGGCATATATTCAAAAAGAGCACATTTCCAACATTTACAGCAGATGTAAATGGAATGTACATCTGAGGATTGTTCTTGATTTTCAAATGAGGAAGTTGAGGTTTAAAGAAGTTAACGGGCTTGTCCAAGATCCCACTATCTGTTTCTAATGAGACAGAATATGACCCTGACGTTCTGTGCTGCTACCATGGGGACACGTAGCTGTGACAGTTCTGCCCTGGTGGTTGTGCTCTGGTCTCCATCTGTGGTAGTTTGACTGTGAAGTGTCCCCCATTGACTCATGTGTTTGTGATTAGGTACTTATACTCAATCCCCAGATGCTGGTAATTTGGGAGGTGCAGCCTTGCTGGAGGAGGTGTGTAACTTGGAACAAGTTTTCGGGTGTTATAGCCCAAGTCCCTTTTGTCAGAGTCAGCTTACTATCTTACAAGATGTGATGAAACTTTCTCTGGAGACTATAAACTGAAATAAACACTTTCCTTCTATATTCGGCTTTATGTCAGGTGTTTTGCCCCACAACAAGAAGGTAACTGATACGCCATTGCTAAGGGACAGATTTCCATGCACTGAACACTAGTACATAACAGGGTCTCTTCTTGATCATCAACCAGCTCCAAACTTAAGTGTTGTCTCAACTATTTGATTTCGTTGGGAAACAGGTAGGGGACTACAATTGCAGATTAACAGAAGGATAGGAGGGGGGAAAGAGGTGCTCATTCTCCACATTGCCAGAACATGCCTAATTCAGAAGAGGAAATCAGACTTAGTGCTCTAAAGTGAAACTGAGGCACATGCTAGAAGTTGAGATGAATGCCATTCCCACTCACTGTTGGGTGGATGAGCAAATCAGTGAAGCTCTCTGTCCCTCTTGGTCCTCATCTGTCAAATGGGGATGTAAGGAACTTACACTCAGGGTCACTGTGCGGGTGAGTTGTAACAGAAACATGCTTTAAACAGTAAGCTTTTAGTACAATGTCACTGTTACTATTTTTAGGTCATTAGAGTGTGGAATATAAAAATAACAGATGGACTTTGCTTCCTCCTGAACAGATTACAATCTAGGAGGGATATACTCTATCACCAAGTGGAAGCTGTTTAAAGGTAGCACATTCCTGAAGAACGACATCATTCAAAAGTCACCTAACTCACATCTAATTTTCCTGTGGAGAGTCTCACAAAATGAGGCTGAGACGGGCTTGCATAAGTCAGCACACTCAGCACAAGTAGCTTTTATTTTGCTCTGATGACTTAATGATGCTTTTTTAAAAATGTGTTTACACTGTCTTCTTTATCCTGTGGTTTTTCTCCTAAATTAACTGTCCTGGAGATGGATCGTGACCAGTGCCAAGACTTCTCTATCATCTCACATCTTTTCACAGTCATGGACAAAACAGCTTCAAAACTTTATAAAAGCTCAGCTGGTATTATCATAAGGTGGAAATGACATTAAATTATTATAAACAATGACAGTTCTGAACAATAGCACAATTGTCACCAAAACCACTCACAAAAGCCTCTGCCCCTGATTCCTGTGCCTATTGTCACACACATGAAGCCTCAAGGAGTATATGTTACCACAATGTGAGGCAGACATCAGATAACAGACTAAGTATAGTATAAATGTCATTTGGTTGGTGCTAGGGCTTTGTAATTTCAAGTGTTGCCCATTCATTAATACTTTACTGCTATCTTAAGGAGCATTATTTAAAATATGCATAATTTAAATTTACATGAAATGTGACTATATTACTCAAATGACCTTCAATCTTCAGAATACAAGTCAGATCAACTGAATTGGGATGGGCTTCCTAACTGAGGAATACTTGTTGAAGGATGAATATGTTGAATAAAAATACATTTTGAATCTGCTTGAATAGGAAGTAGTTTGGAATGTGTTGAACAGAAGATACATTGGAATTACTTTAATATGCCAATTCAAGGGCACCACCGGAAATTGCCCCATTTCAGAATCAATAGCTCTGATTGCTGTACTTTTCAAAGGACCTTGGAACCTTTCTACTTTGAAAAGCTCGGCCAAAGACATCCTTTGGGTTTCATCTAAGGCACAATGAAGACTCAGGCCTAGAGAGCAAGGCCACCCTCAAAGCATAAGGAATTCTGCCAGAAATTCCTGGGGAGAGAGATTGAGGATTTAAACCTACTCTGTTGAGTTCAGTGTATAGATTATCTAATATTTCTCAATAGCTAAAAGTAATCAGCAATATTTCCTAAAAAGAGCCTGGCTTGAGATTTCTATCTTCTGTTGCCAAAGGCTACATCAAATCTTTTTTGGCATGTATTTGAATAAGGGGATAGACAGTTTATATTGCTTAGCTGAATACAATGTATATTTGAATCCTGAATGAGCAATTAGAAATCGTAACATTAAAACAGGCAAAATTCCTTTTCTGTTTGAATTAGCACATGGACCAGTTAATCAACAAATATTTACTAAGTTCCTGCAAATGGAATCTCTGCCTTGCTTGTTGAATAACTCTTGACAGATTCTCCAATATCCTGTTAAAGAAAATATTCCCTCTACCAAATAGTGTTAAAATACATTTATTTTTCCATTTTATCTTGCACTAGCTAAAGGAGTTTCGTTCTTGTTTTTCTTCCATTAAGATGGGTTATTCGGTTCTATGTGCTAAATTTAGCAAAATAAATTTGTTTCTATGTAAAAGGAAAATCCAAGGAATCATAAGCTAAGATCACATAAACCACATGGGGAACATACAGATGTGTGATCAAATGCTAGTTACTTAACTATTAGTATATGGGAAATCATTAGAGAACCACAGACTTCATATTATGGGCAAGGGATTTGCAGGTCATACAATTTGTGGAAGAGTTGGGTCAAGAGATCTTGAACCTTCTTTGAACTTACAGTCTTGTTTCATCTCTACTGAGGCTTCCATCATGTTCCATGAGTTGTAGGGTCACAGTATTTTGGACATAGCCATTGTATTTTTTCTTTCAGGACTGTATTGTTTAAGAGTATATTGGGTCTCCTGATGGAAACTGAAAAGAAATCAGTTCCCAGATGGTTAGCCTGTAAGTACTAGAAAGCCCTACATGAGATGCTAGGAGAAATTGGCCAACAATGTTGATAGAAAGCAGTGGATATTGCTATAAGACAACAACAAACATGACAAGATGTACACACACACACTTGTGCAATAGTGGCAACCAACCCAGATGAGTAACAAAGGGCTCTCTGATTGGCTTAGAGATCCAATCTGTGGTGATGAACCCATAGCTGGACCTTGGATCCAAGCCAAAATTCTATGGAGACCAAGAATCTGGACTCCTAGGAGAAGCTTCCACTAACCTTGGGCCTGAAGAAAGGCTGCACCCATCATAATCTCTCCAAACTAACAATGCTTGTACCATTTAACCTATGCTGATCTCACTCTCTATTGGAAGAGCCATTTTTACTTTTTAGAAAGCAGTGAGAACTGAAGATAATCTAATTCTACCAACAAGGCCAGAAATAATGGTTGACTCCCTGGTAGGAGAAGACCCAGGTGAAACCATAGAGGAATTGTTGAGAGGAACAAGAGTGCTGCTTCCACGGTGAGCCTGACAACTTGTGCCAGGATGTTGGAGACAGACACTGAGGATACTCAAAATGTACCAAAGCAGAAATCCAGAGGCTGCTAAGAACTCAACAATATAGTAGATTTAAAACACACCCACCTTGCAGAAGAGGGGGCAGAAAGACTGTAAGAGCCAAGGTGGGTGGGAATATCCAGAGGCATTGCCCTCCCCACCACAATGACTGATTGCTGCTCTCATAACTCATAGCCCACAAACCCATGGAGCATTCCAGCAATCTCACTAAGGAGGGCTCCCAGTGGAATGGGGGCAGGGAGGAGAGAAACGGTGGCACCAACACATGATTTGTTCATGCATGGTTTCTACTTAATAAGTAAAAAATATATATATAAATTAAAAGGGTGTAATGGGTCTAAAATTCCTTAATAGCAAGAATGTTTATTAAAAGGCCCTCAAAACAATTTAAGCTCTTGTCACTGCTCTTGATGCTCACCAGAGCAAAATGGTAAGGCCCTATTGCTGAAAACACCACTTGCTTCAGTTGCAGGACACTGAGAAATCAAGCTGTAACTGAGCTGGAAGCATTCTCTTTACTGGCTAACTGTCATCATCTTAAAAGGTACCATGTAGGCTGCTGCTTAAAAGGTACCATGTAGGGGAAGAAAAGACATCAAGAGACTTAACCAGCGACCCTGTGAGCTTTGCAACTGATCAGCCAGGCAAGATGTGGCCACTGTTCTAACAACTGTTATGGAGGTAACCAACTGCTCTCTGATTGGCTGTGAGGAGATCCATGGGAGAGGATTTATGCCTGGTTCTAAAATCCTAGTTAAAAGCCTGTGGCTGGGAGGATCAGAGACCCTAAGAAAGAAGCTACTACTGACATTTGGCTAAATGGGTATGTTGTGCCCATTAAATTGCCTTGTAAATTCCTTTTTTGTTTTTTTTTTTCAAGGTAAGGTCTCATTTTAGCCCAGGTTGACCTAGAAATCACTTTGTAGTCCCAGACTGGCCTCAAACTTGTGCCAATCCTCCTACTTCTTCTGCCTCTTGAGTGCAGGGATTAATACACCTGGCTCAATTTGTCATGTTTATGGCCATAAATTAATTCTACTTTTCACCTTTAATTAGAGAACCTTCTTTTTGCAAATTGGTAGTAATAACTGAGGAGGACTCGAAACTTGTTAAAGTGCTGAGAAATGACTGTGAAGCTCAGTGCTAAATGAGACATCTATATCATCCCCTTCGAGGCTCTGGGAACATTTTGAGAAATGGAGCAGGAAGAATAGAAGAACCAACAGACGGGGAGGAATGTCGTGGAATGATGTTTTCTAGACAGGACATGGTTGTTGCATTCATGGCCTTACAATGTTTTCCTGTGACAGTTAAGTTCTGTTGCTGACTTGATCAGAATATGAATCAAGCTGGGTGTGGTGATATATACTTTTATCTCAACACTATGGAGATTGAAGTATGGGGGTCACCATGGGTTCAGGGCCAGCCTGGGCTACAGAGTGCATTCCAGATCAGTCTGGGCTAGAATGAGACCCTGCCTTAAAAAAATAGGAATCAAAAAAGGACACAACTCTTGGGTGAGTCTGTGAGGGTGTTTCCAGGAAGGACTAACTGAAGGAGGAAGGCGGCCCTTCCAGTGGTGGACTA
>PVHP010050344.1:0-11886 GCA_004024765.1 Zapus hudsonius
GGTCATATTGTCGTTCTATATTTCACTTTCTAGGGACTTCTCTCCACAATGGCTCTATCATTTTACATTCCCGCCAGTAGTGTATGAGAGGGACCATTTCTCCAGCTCCCCCCAATGCTTTTTTAAAATATAGTTTTATTTATTTGCAAGGGGAGAGAGAGAGAGAGAGAGTGAGAGAGAGAGAGAGAGAGAGAGAGAGAGAGAGAGAGAGAGAGAGAGAGAGAATGGGCACACCAGGTCCTCTTGCCAATGCAAATGAACTCCAGATGCATGTGCCACTTTGTGCATCTGGCTTTACATGAGTACTAGGGAATTGAACCCTGGCCATCAGGCCTTACAAGCAAACACCTTTAACCACTGAGTCTCCTCTCCAGCCCCCTCCCCTATGCTTTTATTAAAAACACTGACGTCCTGGTGGGTATAAATTGGTATGGTTTTCCCACACCCCTTTCTTTTTATGGTATATGAATGTGTGCAATGTGTGTGTTTATGCATGTTTGCATGCACATGAGTGTGTGTGTGTGTGCACGTGTGCATGGCAGGAGGCCAGAGGCTGACATCCAATGTCCTCTTCCAGCATCCATCACCTCATTTATTTAGAGACAGGGTCTGTCATTGAACTTACAGCTCACCAAGTCGGCTAGTCTAGCTAGTCAGTGACCCCCCCAGGCATCTCCCTGTCTCTACCCCCCCCCCAGTGCTGGAATGACAGGTGTGTGCCACTGTCCTGAGCTTTGACATGGGTGCTGGACATCCATACCCATGTCCTTATACACACACACACACCCAGCACTTTACCCATGGAGCCCTTTCTCTAGCCCCCAAAGTCTCTTGATTGAACAATGAGTCTCATCCTAGAGATCCCTGGCTTCCTTAGGAGAGTAAAGGGTTAATTCACCTCATCCTGCCAAGCCTAATCCCTAGAGAAGAATCTGGTAAATGCTGGAATTGTTGGAGGCAAATCTGGTTTGTTTCTTGGGCTTCCCTGATTTTATACTTAGAAGTTCTAGGGTGAGGATGGGGCGGGGGGGGGGGAACTCATTTCTAATCTGATTTAGGTTGGCGTTGGAACTCTGCAGGTTGCAGGCAGTGAAAAAATGCGCTCTTTAATCTGTTGACATTTTGTTTCCTGGAGGACTCAAAAAAATACATGCACACTCCGAAATTTAATAAAACCAAAAGATGGGGGCAAATGTTTTAAAGAGAATTAAAGATCTATTAACAAAAATAGGTCAAGCAAGCAAATTGCAAAACATTGCACCCAACATTTAAAGGTCCCCTAACTTCAATTGTGTAACAGCATGCAGAAACGTCCTATTTTTTAAGGCTCAATATACCAAGAGCACAAATTGAAAACTCAAGCTTAGATCTCAAACACTGAACGTAATGAGAAAAACGCCACAAGAGCTGGTGACAGACAAAGACAAGAAAGTGTACCTACAGGAGACCTCTCCTAGGGTCACCAAGAAATGTCAACTGTAGGTGGGGTGCTGGGCAGATGTGGCAGACACCCCTGAATATGACCCTGGTCCTAGAAATTACCAGAACAGAAAAGCTTCCTGTTCACAGATTAACTCTCCCATCTCTCACTGCCTTTCCAGGAACTCACACAGCTCATGTGTCCTGGGTACTTGGCCACACAGAAGTGAGTCCTTGGAGGTGACCTTGAGCTTGACCTTGCCCTGGTCTCTCACTACCTAGGAGACCTTGGTACAAGTGCTTCCCTTTCCCATGGTCTCCGTCTTCACTGAATGGGGGTCGTACTAACTCTGAGGCTCCACACCTGGTCAAGACGGCTTCTTCCCTGGCCACGAAGCTTCCATGGGCTGCCAGTGGTGCATGGGCCCTGCCTGGCTCACATTGCTGCCAGTGTCCCAAAAGAAGCAAAGGGAAGGACTTTTTGGGGTTCTCTCTGCTTTGGGGCTGGGTTTCTCTTTCCAAGGAGGCAATGGAAACCCAGATCTGGTTTGAATTAATAGGAAATACCCCGGGTACAGTAATAGTGAGCTGATATCATGGTTATAGCACTCAAACGTCTTTTGGGAATCCATATTAAAAAATTATGAATGAATTTGATCTATGGTATTTTCATGAAAATAATACATGAAGAAATAAGTGCAGAAAGAATGGATCACACTAGCCACAAGTTGGCTACTGCAATGGGGTGATGGATATGGGGGTGGTCTCATTACGCCAGCACCTCTGGCTTTATATCTGATTGAAACTTTCCATAATGAAATAGGGGGATATGTGAATTTTTGAGACAGGGTCTTGTGTAGCCCAGGCTTATCTCAAACTTCTGATCCTCCCACCTCTGCCTCCCAAGTGCTGGGATTATAGGTGTGCTCCACCCTGCCTGGCAAAAAAAAAAAATGTTTTTAAGATGAGGAAGAGGCTGCGGAGCTGGCTCAGCATGTAGGAGAGCTCCATCGATCTTTCTGCCTCTCCCCTCCTCTCAGTTCTGGGGTTATCAGCATGCATGGTCATGCATGGCTTTTTGTGGGGCTTCTGGGGATCAAATTCAGTTCCTTATGCTTTCGTATGCAATCTCTCTTACATGGGAGCGGCCAGAGGGGTCATGGGGTCATGGGTGGATGCCGCTACTCTGGGAGCCTGTCTGGATCCACCCTTACATCTGGGCAGAGAACTATTCTCCTAGGCAGCTGATTTTCTTTAAAATGATGCTGGCCCCTTAAGCTTGATCAAGGTTCCCCCCACTCATGTCTTTGGAACCTGGAGGTGGACATCACCTCCATGCATCCTCAGGGGATTGAGTTCAGAAAAGACCAAGAGGTTCGAGAAAGGCCAGGGGAGTGAGCTGGGATCTGGGTTTCTGAAGCCTGCCAAGGTTTCTCAGCAGAACCCTCATTTGAGGCACCTGGATTATAAGATGCTGTCACTTCCAGCTCTGCAGACACCTGTGGATATGACCCTGAGCCTAGAAAGGGTCACTCCCACCAGAGTCACGAAACACTGACAGCTGCAGTGGGTCTGGAGGTCCTTTCACATCATCTCTCAAACACTGTGGGGCCCAAGATATATGGTTCATTGAACCCAGTGAGGGACACCTATGTACTCTCCTCTCTGGGATCAGGCTCAAACTCCAGCTTGCAAAGACCTGTGGGAAACAGCTGGTCAAGGCCAGAGGTGGGGTCCTGCTGTTCTTGTTGATTGGTCCTCAGCAAAATGGATGAACCTAAGCCTCTGGGGGCATAGAGGTGGATAATGGGTAAGAACCACAACCTGTAAGTGGGTACCTCATGATATGTAGGCCAAGTCTAGAGATGGTGAGGGAGGCATCTTCTCCCTGTAACACCAGGGCAGGGGTCTACTGAAGGGGGGCACACAGAGCCCAGCACTGGTGGTGGTCAGCCACAGTCTGACAAATGGCATATACAAGTAATGTCATTTTAAATGGGGAACAGGTAGAAGGCTCTTGGCATAGGAGGACACTTAGCAGGTTACCAAAGACCAGACCTAAAGAAAAGTCTGAAAATACAAGGGACACCCACAGGCACTTTACCTAGAGTGGCCCGTAGATATCTGTCATAATTTCCTCTGCATCAAATATTTGTTTTGCGAAGCCATTTGAAAAGAGATGAAGGTCGGAGTGCAATCCTACTGTAAATGAGCTACCTTCCTTTCACAATTAGAAGAATGTTCCCCTCCATCTCAATGGGGCTCCTCCGGGGACAAACATGCATGGCGTTCCCTTCGAAGACAGCTGAAAGGTCTGGAGGTACATATCAATCAAGGCCTGAGGGGGTCTGTACTACTTCATGGAGTGCATAGAGACAGAAAATCTCCTACAAAGCACAGGACAACCCTTACAATATGACCTGACCCAACACAGCAAGGCCCGACGTTGACAGGCACTGTTCCTCTAACACTGTCTTGACTGCCAAGGAACTGAACTTTAATAGAACTTTATCTCACAGACAGCTCACATCCATACTTCTCCCAACTGTCCCCCAGAACAGATGGAAAAAACACCCATAGGACCTGTACCTAGATCTGGCAGAGTTCCTTTCTCCACATGGCATAATTGTTCGAGTTAAAGTAGACTCCCTCATCTAGATTGTTCCAGGTCTAGAGCTAACGGTACATCACAGGGCACAGCCCTATCGGATCCTTTGCTCTGGAGATCGTTTTCCTTCTTGTCCTCGACTGTTTTCGTTTCCAGGCTTGTCTGGGGCCACACCACCCTGAACACACCTGCTTTTTGTCCCCAGGCTGGTACCTTCCAGATCACTCTACATATGGGTTTTCAGATGGTTCACTCCTCATTACATCTGTTCTAAACACCCTGGCAAGAACAGTCCATGGGGAAGACTAGGCCCACCTTCCTGCTGGGAACATGAACAGAGCCTTCTCCAACTTTCCCTTCCTGCCCTCCATGGCTGGTTGCTTTTCTCTTCTTTGCCTTGGACTCACAAGGTCAAGATTTTTCTCTATCATCTGTCTAATGATTCTTGACTGTCTGGTGTGTGTGTGGGGGGGGATGTACACACGTGTGTGGGTACATGTGGAGGCCAGAGAAAAACCTCAGATGTGGTTCTCATTGGCCTGGAGATCATCAATTAAGCTAGACTGGCTGGACAGAAAGCCCCAAGGATCCTCCTTTCTTTGCCTCTCCAGAATTGGGATTACAAATCTCCCCCAACCACGCCCAGCATTTTACATGGGCTCTGGAAAACAAACTCAGGTCCTCAGCCTTGCAAGGAAAGCAAGTACTTTACTGATGGCTCCATCTCCCCAGGCCCACTGTCTGGATTTTTAGATAAGACACCAAGCACTACCTGCATGCCTGAGGGTGTGGGTGGTCAGTGGCTACAGACCTTATTATGGGGTGTTGTGATTTCAGTGGGTACCCATGGAGACACAGTCTTAAAGCTGCTCTCAGACTGAGTGGAGTTTCTGGCCTTGGGTCCAGACTTGGCCACCAACTGGCTGAGCAGAAGGGACTATAAGTGTCTGCGTTCATATGAACAATCTTTATCACTTTCTTCCATAGACCTTCAGCTTCTCTTTCTCCAGAGCAAACTCACTTTCTGCCAAAATGAGGGGGGCAGAAGTGGTCTGGTTATGCTGACTGGGGGAGGGGAAGGAGATCTTGACCTTCACCAACTCTGATGTAGTCTTGACTGTAGAGTTGTTGGAGTAAGGAGACCCTTACAAGATTGGTGAATCACACTTCTGGGTATGTCTGTGAGGAAGTTCCCAGAAACAACTAAGGGGGACAAGACCCACTCTGAATGTGGGTGGCACAATCCGATAGGATGGGATCCCAGATGGCATGAAGGAGAAGGCAAAGGCCAGTAGGCACAGGGTACTCTCTGCTTCCTGGTCACCATGAGGTGAGCTTCCTTGCTCTTGGCATGATGGTCAACCTTACCTCAGGCCCATGACAATGAAAATAGTTGATCATGGCCTAGAAGCTACTGTTGTTACCTTCATGCTGCTGGGACAAAGCACCTGACCAAAGGCAACTGGTGAGAGAAAAGGTTTTTCTTTTGGCTCACAGTCGAGCGAAAGCTTCATAAATGGCAGGATAGGCATGGCATGAGCAGAGCCTGGACATCACCTCTGCCACAGGAGGTGGAAAACAGCAGCAGGAGATGAACCAAGCTCTGGCAAGGGGGAGCTGGCTATAATACTTCCAATCCTGCCCCCAACAACACACCTCCTCCAGCAAGGCTCCACCTCCCAAACTGCCACCAGCTAGGGACCAAGTCATTCAGCACATGTGAGATTATGGGGGACAGCTCTGAAATCATGAGCCCAAACAAATCCTCATTTCTCTCAAGTGTTTGTCACAGTGACCAAAGGCCAGACTGATACATCAACCTTCTGGTGTCCTACCTGCCACCACCTACAGTGTCTGTGTGCAGCTTTCCCAGGATGACCAAACTTCCTGTTTAGACCTTCGCTTTCCACTCTTGATATTTCTACAATCTTGTCTTAATGAATTTTTCTTTTTATTTATTTTTTGCCTGCTTCTGTAATGAGCCTCTGAGGAAGAGGAGAAATGGAGGTCAGGATGCATTTCCATATATTATGTTTCACCTTTGGTAGTTAACAGCAATTAAATCCTAAACCCAGTAACTAGAAGAAGTTCAAAGGCAGCTTTCCCTCTGCACGCCACTTCTAGAAAACTCCAGCCTCCTGGACCTCATCTGACAAGCCCAGCACAGGGCTGGCATCTCTCGAGGGAAGCATAACTTCGATGGTTTACTCCTGATTGACTGTTACGTCAGAGCCCAACTTGTTGGATATTGTCAAGTTACACTTCTCATCTCCCCATAACCTAAAGGTTATGCTTTCATCACCTAGAGGACGGTAGCAGGTTGTGCTAACCCAGCACTCTCCCATCAGCCCTCTCGCTAACCAGACACGCCTGTCTCCTGGACAGGTTTCTCATCCTGTCAGTTCCCTCGCTCATGAGTTTAAAAGCCTTTACCATAGACTGGCTGTCTATTTCTAGGAGAATGATGTGTTTAACGTTCTCCAAAATACACTTTGACAATTCTCCAGGTGATTCTACTTCTCCAAGTTTCTGCTCAGTCCACAATCCCAGGCAGCCCACACTGCCATTCTCGGCCGTGTCTCCATCTCCCAAAGCACTCCAATCCCCAAACCCACCACGAGGAGTCACACCACAGCCACTGGAGGAGGCTTGGTGTGACTGCCTGTAACCACCACCTGAAGGGAAGCTTCTACAGCTGCTTTGGGCCCATGATGGGACCTGTCACCCAGGGAGGGGCTGGCTAGAATCCCTCCCCAGCTGCTGCTCTGCTCCTTTCTTCCCTTACTTCTGTTTTATGCTGGACCACTTTTCAGCTCAGATGGATGTCTTGCCAAACTGGAGCAAAACCCTATTCCATCAGTGTGCCAGCAGCAAGGGGCTGAGGGCGGTCTGGGTGTTTGTTCATATCCCAGCCTGGCCGCTCATGAACTGCGTAACGTTGGTCCCAGCCTTAGTTTGTGTCCTGTCGACTGGATTGTCGTGGAGATGCACGTGTTATGTGCAAACTTAACTTCCTGGCACACAGGAAGCATGAGAGCTGCTGGATGTCTTGCTGTGACCAGCACAGAGCTGACCAGGACTGGACACTCTGCTTTCTTAGCATCGAGTCAGCCTGTGCAGGATGCTTTCTTTTTTTCTTTCTTTCTTCCTATTTTACCAGAAGATGTTAAAGTGCCAAATGTAGACTCGTCTATGGTTCCTGGACAGCATCTGGGCTTGACCTGCTCCCTCACTCCAAGATGTATTCCCAAGGCCATGCCCTAAGTCCCTTACCCAAAGCCAGGAGGGCCAGAAATATGCTGGTCCAGGTGCTGACTACCTGCTTACCTACTGTGTGATGCTAGGAGGTTTCTCAGGCTCTCTATGCAATGAATTTAAAAAGAAGGGAAATAAACGCCCACTCTCTTATCTACTCCAGGGTCATTTTTAAAATCTGAAAGACAATGGTTGTGAAGACCCACAGAAAATATGAAATGAGTGAGGATTGTCCTTGTTCAGCTGAGGGAGGAGCCAAGTCACACCAGTGGGGATGCTGTCACCCAAGCCTTTCCTGATGACATTCTGAGGAGGCTGTGCTGGCCCTGTGTTTCATTTCTAGGCTTCAAACAGCAGAGAAGTTTTTCAAAGCAGAGGGTGTGATTTCAGGGCAGGGAGGCACCCTGGATGCAGACTTCACAAGGCAGCCCTGGGCACACATTCCAGCAAGACCTGATACCACCCAATACAACCTCATCTGCTGGAGGACATAAGGTCCTGTTCGTCTCTGACACCATCCTGCTCCAACAAGGCTGCCGTGACCTTGTCCCTCTGGCCAGGGACCAGAGCTGTTTATCCAGAGCATCTGCCTGGCAAAAAAAGCTTCCAGAACTGGACTCCAACACCACATCCCAAGACCGTTTGCCCATCAAAGAGCTCCTGGCACACTGACAGGAACATGGTTACACTGCCCAACCTCCTGTCCCAAGGCCTGGTCCTCGCAGCCAGGATCAACGTAGCCAATGTAGGGCAGTAACTGTCAGGAAAAGCAAGTCCCCGCTGAACTCAGGCAGCCTTTGCTACCATTGCTTAATTTCTTGGTGCCTCAACAACCTCATCTGTTAAATGGGAATGTGATGCCAGCTAGTTCACAACAGGCCAGGCAGCTTTAACCAGCTGATGTATGTGAAGGATTTTTAACTGCCTGTCACACAGTAGGCTTTCAATTGTGGTTGTCACCAGGACTGCTTAGGAAAATGCAATATAGTGTGGTGACCCTGGTAGGTTCTGGTACCTACGACCTAGCTCCAATCTGACCTCTGCATTCACACCATGTGACCTTGGGCAAGTTCATTATTCCTTTACCTTCAGCCTCCATTCCCATTAGTCTTGTAAGAAGCAGCTGTTACACGTTAAACACTAGGAACAGTGGCCAACACGTGTTGCTGAGCAGGAGCTGACAGTCAAATCCTCTTGGGGACCTCACAGCACATGTCACACCAGGTGATTTTAAGATGCTAAGAAACAAGCCTGGCTGGTTGTCACGATATTATGATGGAAGACATGCCTTGATGGATCGCAACTTGAGGAAAGGCTTAAGAGGAGGAAAGAGAGAGAGAGAGAGAAAGAGAGAGAGAGAGAGAGAGAGAGAGAGAGAGAGAGAGAGAGAGAGAGAGAGAGAAACCTCAGTACCCAGAGTTTTACTTATCCTCAGATCCTGAGGATCATAGGGATCAGGCTAAGCCTATTCAGACAGGAAGACCTTGATGGCAAGCTAACAGCCCTACAGAAGGCCCTGCCCCAGCTGAGAAGCTGGGAGGTGATAGCCAGGCTCAGAGTTGCTTTAGCTTTCACCAGCCAATCTCCTAGCAGGCCCAGGCTCACCAGCTTGCCTGCCACCTGGCCGGGCAGGTTTTGATGGACCTCAAACTTTTCATGCCTAGCACATCAGAAAATGTGAGCCAAAGGACAGCAAGCACGCCTTTCCTGGGGGCTCTCAAGATAGGACAGTGCCATGAGGTGGTGGGAACGAGGCAGTTAGAAGTCATCCACTCCAAGTGGCCTGGCTGTGCCAAGCAAGGGAGGAGGGTTCTCTTCAGACTGGGGAATCCCCAAGAACTTTAGGGGAGATGTCCTGTGAGCTAAGCTGTAAGGATGGCCAGAGAGGAGGTCAGACAAGGGAGGGTGGGACGTGTAACCATGGAGGTTGGGACGTGTAACCATGGAGGTCAGACATGGGAGTGTCAACAGGCTCCTGGGAAGAAGAAGGCTGAGTGAGAGGAGAGGTTCCTCCAGCTGGCACTAAAGCCCCAAGCCTGCCCCTGACATTCTGTCCTGTGCACACCCAGACAGGAGCCACCCGTCCTGGTCACTGGTGCATCTTGTCATCCACTGGGGACCATGGGGCAGCTCCAGGTTCCTATGGTGATCACAGAGGGGGGAGGGAGAAATGCTGTTTTCTCTGAGGGTTCCAAAGTAACCTCCATGTGCCCACAGCCACCATCCCCTCCTCTGCCCCGCACAGCTGTTGCTGTGTACACACCTGTCTTCACCCTGTATGTTTATGGATAACTATTTGGGCCTCTTGGCCTCTTCCTGTCTGTGGTTTTCAAGGACAGTCACCATGCTTCCTCCTTCCCCTCCTCCCCCGTGCTTCCAGCCTGCCTTCTTCCTGGCCTTCCCAGCAACCCCGGGGCCCCAGCAGCCTTGGAGAGTGCCTGCTCAGTGAGGCACCACACTCCCCTCTGTCCACTCCATAGAGGTTAGGGGCCATCATTGCCTACTCACAGAGTGCCTAGAAAGACAGCTAATTATGATAAGCTAATTATATGACACACTAATAATTATAATTAAATTATGTCATGAAAGCAACAGTGGAAAATCAGAATCCCATTGCCTGAGCCAGTCAGGGAAGGCTTCTTGGGGGCAGTGTTGTGTAGAGTGGATAAAGAAGTAGGGAGAGGATGCTGGGAAAGATGCCAGGCACAGGAATCAGAAATCCAGAAAGTGTGGAGGCGAGGAAGCACCCACGGGAACATCACGAAGGAGCCTGGTGGGTCAGTGTGGCTAAAGTCCTATGACAACGTGCTGACAGTGGATTCTCCAGACTACAGCCTTGGAAGTTTCTTCTTCGTCCTGAGCCATGGAAGATTCTGAAAATTTTAATCAAAGGCAGGAAATGGATAGGGAGAGCTTCCGAAAGCCAGGAAGGTGGGGGCGAGACTGAAGAGATGGCTCAGTGATTAAGGCACTTGCCTGCAAAGCCTAATGACCTGGGTTCAATTCCCTAATTCCCATGTAAAGCCAGATGCACAAAGTAGTGCATGCATCTGGAATTCATTTTCAGTGGCCACACACCCCAGCACACCCATTCTTTCCATTCTCTCTCTCTCTCTCTCTCTCTCTCTCTCTCTCTCTCTCTCTCTCTCTCTCTCTCTCTCCTCTACCTCTCTCTGCTTGCAAATAAATAAGTAAAATAATAAAATGAAATTACAAAACTAAAAAGTCAGGATGGTGAGCACACACAATGTTTGGCCATCCCCAGGCACTCTTACTCTGGGCTGTTGGCATCATGTAAAATCGCCAATGCCCTAAACTTTTGAGGTGGCATGGTGTCTGGTTTTCAATAGCTATCCAGTGTTTGCTGACTGGCCACGGGCAGATAGCATTGGAGATTCTACATTGAACTGCTTCATCTCTGCATGTTCATTCTATAACACCATTAGACACAGTGCAGCAGGGTCAGGACCAGAAAGCTCTGCAGACAAGCAGGGCAGCAGAAGTGGAATCATGATACCTCAAGCTGGCACTGCCCAGGGAACTCATTGTCACGAGCCTAGCAGGCTTCAGAAAACCCTTGCTCTTCAGCAAGCCGCCTGGCTCAGTGAGCTGATACTACGTGCAGAGAGTTCCGATTCAGCCTGCTTAGCTCATCCACCCACCTGCCAGGCTGCTCGAGAGCACAAAAGGAGCTGAAGTCGAGATGTGGCCTAGCCAAGGTCCCACCATCAGGTACCCTGGAAATGAAGCTTTCAGATTCTCTCTCCAGAACCCTGGGAGAGCCAAACAGAAGAGGGCCTGGCCTACACACAGAGCAGATTCCAAGGCCTCAGGGTGCACACCATAGCCAGGCCACACTGGGTGCACAAGGAAGCCAGAGCTGCGTTCTAGCCCAAGTAAGGAAAGACAGAAAATTTGAGTCTTATACCCCAAACAATAGCCCCCCAAAACATGCCTATTCTGAGTTCCCTGAACCCCAGACCTAAAAGCACATTCCTAACTTCAATAAACACACCCTGATCACCAGGCATTGTTCTGGAATTCTCCACTGGGCCTCAAAATTATGTGTTTTCCCAAGGTGCTATCTTTCCCTCACCCCAAGATCCTACAACCAGCATCCCTGCCCCATTCTGATGTTCTATTTGAAACATGTACCTCCCTGGGGGACCCATGGAGAACTCAAAGTCAATCCCATGGCTGCCTTGTCCCATTCAGCACAGCCACCACACTCACCCAGATGCCCCCACTCGAGGTGTGGCCATCCTGTCACCCAGTTTGCATAATGATACCTTGCTCTGCTCTTCCAAACACAGTGCAGTGGCTTATCATTGCCCCCACCCCAGACCACGACACCGTGAAGACAAGGATGTTGTTTTGTCTTATTGCTGTCCCCACACTGGGCCCTTCTGACTGCTTGGAAAGACCTCTCACATCAGTCTTGACCTTCAGTGACTTCTTCACCAGTAGCTCATAGAGCAGAGATCTTATGGTTTTAAACAATGGCTTGCCTCTCCCTTTCACCTGCCCAAGTCCCCAGCCCTGCTTCCCTTACCCTATGAAACACATTTCAAGGAGAATACATGAAGCCAAAGATTGTTTTTTTT
>PVHP010050345.1:0-11831 GCA_004024765.1 Zapus hudsonius
AATGATGATATATAGCTGATGGAAATGTAATTTGGTTCATCCAATTTGGAAGTCAGTGTGAAGTTTCCTCAAAGAAATTAAAAACAGAATGTCCATATCATCCGGCTATTACATTATTAGGCATTTATACTAAAGCCCAAAGTCAAGATGCCACAAAGACAGCTAACCATGAATGTATATTTTAACACTGTTTTGGGCTAAGCTTTAGGTGTCCATCAATAGACTAATGGGTAAACATACTATGATATGTATACATACATAATGGAATTTTATTTGTTGATAATGAAGTAAAATATGCCATTTGCAAGAAAATGAAAGCAACTGTAAACTATATATTATGAGAATGACAAATAAGATACGTTATCTTTCATTTGTGGATCATATACATTATAAAGAAATATAAAACATTATATGTGTACATTAAATTATTTTACTTTATGTATATTGTAACAGGTTATACACTTTTATCCCCTTACCCCAACTACTATTACCCTTGGGGCACTGCTCAGTGGAATTATGGTAGGCAATGTGGGGTCATGAAGTTCTCAGTAAGTCCCTATGTGGTAGCGGAAACCATAACTCAGGATATTCTTACCCACTCAGTGGCTCTTATGATCTTCTAGTGCAAAGTTCCCTGAGCCAAGGCAGAAAAATCAGCACTCAGATTTAGTGTTGAATTCTTTGTGTCCTTTCAATATTTGCTTTAATTTCAGGGCCCTTACATCATATTTCCTCCCATGTATATTATTTTCTTTTGCATGAATATATGGTTGTAGATCAACAATGAATATCAAATACAAGGTACTTAGGAAAACATAACCTATAAATTTAGAATACATTTTGGTGATATTAACTGCATTCATATATTTGCCCAATGGCTTCAAAGTCATCTCTCCCCTCATGTCAGGAAATGTCTAACCATAGTTTCTTAATCATTATCAAGAAACTGTGAAAATATTTACAAAGGACTAAAAGAATTAAACATATTTCCATTTGAGAAAGTTAAGTGCTCCGTTTCTATGGATACACTCTTGCAGTCTTGAAACTTATCAAGTTTAGTAACCAGTAGAGAAACACTGCTAATCATAGCTGATTCAGGCTCCACAGCTCAATTCTACAGCTTAGCACTGCTTACTTGATAAGGGCAAAAATTATAAATGCTGTTTTGCAAAACTCTATATTTATTATCTCTGGAGTAATTACTTAAGGTCATACTTCTGACAAATCTTCACATAATGACAATTCTAGTAGACATATCATCATTTATTCCCATTAGGGACTTTCCTGGCCTACAATGGCTTGAAAAATCCTGAAAGAACTTTTTTTGTGTGTGTTTGATTCACACATTCATTAAATATTTTTAATAAAAATTACAAAACTCACATGAAAGAGTGTAGTTATTAATAATCACTTGTAATAATTAAATTCAGGTTTGAATCTATTTTTCATAAACCACATCAGGAATAGAGTTATATATAAAATATTGACTATATATTAGATTTTAACTAAGCGATCTCTTCCCACTCTGGACTTGTTTTTGACTTAATTAATTTACTTAGGATTTTAAATTCATGGCATGGCTGGTTTAACCACTTCTCAAGTGATTCATTACAAGTATGTGAGAATATAAATTCAGATAACTTCTTGAAGGTTACAGAATAGGAAATTTATATAATTAAATACTGTATGAAATTAATATAGTAAACTACTGCCACAACCCTGTTATTGAGTCTCAAAAACAATTCCAGTAAGCAAACCAGGTATAGAATATTATGAAATTATAATGAAATGCATGTAAGACTGGAAACAGACAATGCTGATATGTAATATAATTCTAAGGCATGATTGATTTTCCTCTGGCTGTAGGAGAACTTAGTAATGATTGAAAGAGCTCTTGAGGTGCGATTCATTTTTCACTTAATGGCCTAGCTTTCATATAATGATTTCATATGTGCTACTTTATAAATACTTGTAGCACAGTTCATGTGAATTTTGAAATTTTTATCCCTTAATATAAGGTTTTTAAAGCTTGTAAACTTTAACATATACCTCTCATATGATTAAATAAAAACCTCAGTCACTGATGGAAACTTTTGATGAGCAAGTAACTGTATAAACACCAGATATTTATTGACACAAACACAAGTAAAACAATTACTTAACAATTCTTTTATTCACAGAGTTTTGCTCAATGCAAATTCCGTTACTTCAAAACTGAAAAGGAATATTGTGAGGTATTAAAACTAGGAAAGTTTTATGCATTGGAGAAATCTCATTCCCATAGGTATGACTAGTCAAAATTACTAGTCAGTTCATATTACAAAAGCTCCCACAGAAACCCAAAGGACAGATAATATAACAGCTTCTTGGCTCTGTTACTGTTATTCACTTGCTTGCTTTTGCATTGATGGTCCCCTATGCCTTTAAATTAAAATCACCATTGTGTTATGATCAATATCACACTGTTTTCATGTTTTAAACCCTCCATGAGATTACCACATCGCAATATACCCCTCAGTCATCAAAACCCACAAACAAACTAAAGCAAATTGTTACTTGAATTATTACAGGAGCTGATGTGTGTTTTATGTAGATAATGATCTTTGTGAAGCACACACATTACATTTGCCCTCTTAAATGAAGTGTTTCCTATTCCATCTTGTTTCTTCTGAAAAACATAGGCAAGGGCTTCATGAAAAGCTTCATGAGCATATGGCGAAGGGAATGCTTCAAGCTGATGGATGTTGTTGTGAGATGTGCAAGAGTGAATGGAAATGAAATGAAAAGACAGGCTGCTCTGCCAGGGGTATGGTTCACATTTAACTGCTCATAAAAAGTTACCCACTGGTTGAGTTGGCTGGAGGAAGACACAGAATAGGGCCTCCTGAAGTTCACGGTGACCTCAAATTTCCTGTGTAGCTGAGGATGTGCTTGAACATCTGATGTTTCTGCCTCAACCTCTCTTATGCTATGATACAAGCCTGAAGAACCACGTTTGTTAATATACGGTGCTGTGGCTTGAACCCAGCAACATTCAGGAATATCTTAAGTAACTGCAGAGACTCAATAGCAAACATGACAGACAGCTTATGAACAAATGGGAGTAATTTGCCATAACTATGCTTCATAGATTTGGAATTTGCTATGATATTGAGATGTTTAAAATAAGACAATTTTGAACTAAATTTCCAGGAAATATTGAGGCTTCTTGGAAGAAACACTCCAAAGATTTTTCTTTTATTCTGCCAATAATCCTAGGAAAAATGAAGTTTTGAAGTTTGGCTTAGACATCTCTTAACTATTATTAAATAACAGTCTGTACCCATTGAGATAGTGCTTCTGTAGAGAAATAAATTTGCGCTGCACATTGATATAGGTTCTTAGAAGCAAACCAAAAATGTTACACAGCATTCAATTTCTATTTCCAGATTGGCTTTGAGGACATTGCCTTACAAGTAGAATTTTGTCAGAATCAAAATTGAGTCCCTTTCATCCAGCCTCAACAAAAATCAATCAATCCAAGTAGTGTCTAAGAGTATCTATTTATAGCTTGAACTAGTCACAGAAGACCATTTGGACCATAGCACAGCAGAAAGTTCAATGCAACCTTATTTAAACAAAAATACTTCTACAAGAATACCTATCCTATAAGAATATTTATCTAACCTTGGACAAATGTCACTCCTATAATTATTACTGATGCAAAATACATGATTGTTCCTTTCGAACTTTCCCCTCCCTCAAACACTTTGAATATGCTGAGTTTCGAAGGGTCATGGCTATGTCCATCACAATGACTTACTTGTCCCCCAAGCTCTCTTTATTGAAGAATCTTTCTCTCTGAGCCAGATTTGGTCATGGACATTCTGATGCTTAGTTTTCATTGTTCACTTGATTGATGAAAATGTCCCCAGGAGACATTAAAACACAACTCTGAGTACATCTGTGAGGGGGTTTCCAGAGCCAAATGGGCATTAGTGGGAGGTAGTAATAGGAAAATGTGGGACCCAATGGGAGGAATGAGGTCACTGAGGACTATATTTATTCCCTAATTCATACCTTTATACCTGTTTCATGGTTTTCTGGCAGCCGTGAGATAAATAGGCTTCCTTCTCCATTCTTATCTCTGTTGGACTCACTATGCAAGTCTTCCCTTGAGTTCTTTCTTTCTGTCAAGTATTTTGTCATCTTGATGCAAAAGTAGTTCATGTGGCCATCGCCACCCCAATGCTGTCAGTAAGGTTGAGAGGCTTGATTGTTCTGGTTTCTTCTGAGTGGTCCCTATTTCTCTCCCAACATTGGAGGGAAGCAGGGTCCCAGATCATGTGTTCCATCTAGCTGTGAACACTGAGTAAGTTGAGTGTCTCTTATTGGTGACTAAACTGTACATGAAACAGAG
The DNA here is from genome assembly GCA_004024765.1 of Zapus hudsonius. NCBI lineage: Eukaryota > Metazoa > Chordata > Mammalia > Rodentia > Dipodidae > Zapus > Zapus hudsonius. Next base: position 4,400 of record PVHP010050345.1, read on the forward strand.
TATCAGGAGTCTAAAGGAAATTCTTGACAGAATAAAATAAACTGCAAGTTAAATCCCTTATCATCCAAAATGAAAACATGGACATCTTTTAGGGACTAGTATTCTGCATTTCATACCTAGGTGAAATGCCCTAAGAAATACTACTATTAATAATAATAATATGAAAAATAAAAATAAAAAGAAGAGAGCATGTTTGACAGGCTAGCAAATGAGAAATTAATCAGCATGTTGATACTAAAGGGAGAAAATGGGGACTGGAGAGAGAGGCTCAGCAGTTCAAGGTGATTGTAGACAAGCCTGATGGCCTGGAGTTTGATTCCCCGGGACCCATGTAAAGTCAAATGCACAAAGTGGTGCGTGAATCTGGGATTTGTCTGCAGTGACAAAAGGCCCTGGCACACCCAGTCATCCTCTCGCTCTCCTCTCTCATTGCAAAAAGTAATAAAAAGGGAGACACTTGTACAAAAGCATCATGAAGAGGTTTCAGAGCATAAGGAAGATATTGACTAGCAAATCAGACATTTATTCATTTGTGAATTAACCATGGTTGTATTGTACTACAAAGCTGTTGAAAATTGTGCCAGAGACCCTATGGCTGAGCAAACCAAAAATGCTCAATATCTAGCCCTTTCCGAGAAAGGTTTAACATTTCTGTTTTAGAAAATGATTCTAATAAAGACCCAACCTCGTGCCTTCTCATGGGATTGGATAGCCTCCTATGACACCCTTGGATCTATTTCCTTTACTTAAATTTTTGGCTTTATTGTCGCTTTGTTCCATAGTTTTAGAGATTATCTTCACTTTTTATATTAACATTAAGAATACATGTCATTTAGTAATATTAAGAAAAAAAGAAAAAGGAAATATATAAAAAAGAGATTTTCTACATAGCCAGAGGAGATTTTATACTATCAGTTTCTCTTTTTAAGATGTATCTTTATATATATATATATATATATATATATATATATGAGATTTGGAACAGATTTTATCTGATCCTTTTATTCTTTTTGTTTGCGTTTCATGTGGCTAAGTAAGCTTTGTTTTTATGCTTCCTATTAAATTAAAGTTGTGGAAGCAGCTATTTTCTTATTACCTTTCTAATGTGCCCAAAAGTTACTAAGCAATAAGCTTTCTTAATAAATATAATTTATGAATATTAAAAAGCTCATAAATGTTACTTAATTCTTAAGGGAAGCCACAGATACTCTGAGACCATGAGAGGATATATCACTTTGGCTTTCTGGCTTGCTTCTTTGACAGCATCAGGTTGAACAAAATGAAAACTGATTTTTTAAACTGTAGGGCAGGTCATTAATTATGAAAGACTGTCTTATATGGCTATTGGGGGAAAATACCATTCTTATTTGTGATCACTATTTGTTCTTAATCTGTTTATTGTAGTTAGGAATAGTTTTACATTTCAAACAATGATAATTCAAATATTTGAGAACATTATTATAATTCAATTGAATTTTTTCTCAAATTTCACATTAAAATATTAACACACTAAGTTAAATTTATCATATATTTACTTATAACTCCATAGTAATTTGAACAAATTTTCATAGTAACCACCTGTCCTATGGTATTATAATCATCCATTTATATAACTGTCACCGCTTCTCAACAGCAAGAAACTTGAAATTAAGATGTTTCATTTATCTCTGTCATCACTACTTGCATGTTAACATATGGCAGTCATTTAAAAATGCCCTTGAAATTTAAAAGAACCTGAAATGGAGAATAAACTGGAGCCTGTCCTAAGAATTCAGCAGAATGCACACATATTACAAAACCTGGATATGTGACTAAGTGATAGTGAATGTTATTTAGTAAAAACATTAACTATCTATAAATTGAGACTTTCCACAGGTTACAAGTGAGCCATCTGTCTAGGTGGTGTTCTGCCTACTTCATTCACTTTATTGTAAAAGATGCCAAGAAAATTTCAGGTGTTTCAAGAAACTGGGAATCCATGAATTTCTTCATAAACATTACATTAGTCAAGGCTCTCCAGAGAAATAGATATGAAGATATTTATATAAGGATTTTTTATAACCATTAAGGAGACTGTGAAATTCTACAGTCTATTATCTATAAACGGGACACTGAGCAAAGCCTTTGGATTAATTAGTTCAAGTCCCAAGACCCAAGAATCAGGAGGAGAGCCAAAGATGTAAACCCCATGCTAGTGTTTGGGACCTCTCCTAGCTCAGCATGCAGGGAGGTAACACAGAAGCAGATACCTCTTTCTTCCACTTTGTGCTGTATTTAGTGCCTCAGTAAACAGACCTGATGGTGCACCCTTATTTTAGGGTTAGCGATCTTCTTTACTGACTCTACTAATTAAATCCTCTTTAGGTCTGCAAAGACGCACCCAGACACAACCAGAAATAAGGATTAATCTGTGCAGCTATGCACCACTGAAAGTAACACACAAACGTAACTATCATCAATGTTTAGCAATATGCAATTGTATGTCACCCCATATAAATTAACATATACATCTTAACTATGTTATATAGACATTTACAGTTTAGACTTAAAATTTAGGCTGTGAAAAACAGTTAAAAGTGCTTATTGAATTCTTATTTGATTTTAGCTAAGACTGAGCAGTGCACAATATTATAAAAGGTATGTAGCCCTTGTGTTTGGGGGCACAAGATAGCCCACTAAATTAGCTCAAGTTCATTTCAGAACTACAATATCTACCAGTGGCCTTCCATGATTGTATAAATCACATTTTATAGGCCATACTATAAAAATTATAAAACTTATTTACTTTTACATGAAGTGGCATGTTGCAATTACCAATAAATATTTATTAACTACTTAGGTTTTCATAAGGGATTTGTGGTGGTTCAAATGTAAATGTCGTTATAGACTCAGGTTTTTTTTTCTTTTATGTTTGTTTTTATTTTTGCTTGTTTTTATAAGATATATCTTTATTATTCATATTTAAGTACACTGAATGAGCAAATGATGTGTTGGTATCCCCAGTTCCCCCAATTTCCCTCTTCCCTGTCCCCAATCAGCTTAGTCTTCAGGAGGAGCCCTGGTGGAGAAGGTGGGTCACTGGAGGCAGATAGTGAATCCAGCCTACTACAATCACTGCCCATGTAAGGTAACATAAATTTTTGATTACATATATTTTATCAATTGAAAGAGTTAAGCCATTTGGAATTTATAAGTAGAAAGTTAACTTATTTGGAAAAACTGCTTTCACTGTTTCCAAAATCTGCTAATTTCTGCTCTTGAAAGATCATTTTTTGAAAGGCGAACTTGATTTTCATTATGACTTCTTCTTTTATGGTGTATATAAAGTATCTTCTTAAATAAATGGAGTGAAATATAGATGTGAAACTTGAGGACTTTGTCAGTTCTTTATACTTTAAAATAATTAGAGTAGACAAAGCACACAGAAGGCATCTGACAAGTTCACACCTGACCATCTTTGATCTGTGAATAACTATGAATAACTAATTCATAGTTGGTTGAAAACTTATTGACATCTCATTAAGATAAGACCAGTCAGGCCTACAAAATTATAATTCAGAACACAAAATAGAAAATAAGAAACAGAATGACTTGAGATCATTAAAATCAATATAATATAAACATCATAATGAAAGGGAAAATATTTTGGTAACTTTAAAATTCATTTATATTAAAACATTTTATGTAAGGTAAAGTTAGAAGAATTTTTGAATACATACTGAGATATGATAAATTCAACAACAGATGTCACTATACTAAAAATAAAATGTGTGCTTATGAGATATAAATTATATAACAATCAGGAATGATTACATATAAAAACATTATGATAATGAATCATGTAGAAAAAATCATAATGTGCACAAAATATTAAAAATGAAAATAGTTTCTTGACAATAATTGAACTATATATGTCACCATGTTATAATAAGTCATTTGCAGGAGGGGATAATGCATAATTGCTTTTATCTGTTAATATGGTTAACACATATATACTCTTATTTCACAGTTGGTACAAGAACTTACAACCTTTATAAAGAGTTTGCATTTAATAGAGGAAACTAGGGAGAGAATCAAGAGAATATCTGAAGGTTACATCAAACCCCTAGCATCCCAACAGGGAATTAGAATAAAAATGTGATATCTGAGAGTTAACTAAGGATCACTCAAAGGTTTGCTTCCTGCAGCATTACTACAGATATTGTTTTATGAATGAGTTTGTATTCCTAATAGAGAAGGAAAGTGGCCTATCAAAGAAAAATAATGTTGAGTAAATCCTAACTGTGGCTGGTTACCAAGCCAGAAAAATCTCTAACCATTCCTCGAAAATGTTTCTTTTGTAAGGTCATTGTAGGTCCAGGATTGATAGCTCAGTGATTAGACATTTGATTGTGCAGACTGATTACCAAGGTTCATTCCCCAGTTCCAAGTAAAGGTAGATACACAAATTTGCAAGTGAAGCATGTATCTAATTTGTTTGCAGTGGCAAGAGACTTGGCAAGCACCTTCATTTTCTCTCTCTAGCATAAATAAAAAATTATTTATGAAATAAAGTAGTGAGGGCTGGAGAGATGGCTCAGAGGTTAAGGCACTTGCCTCCAGTGCTTAGGGCCCCAGGTTCAATTCCCCAGGACCCACATATAACAGACTCACAAGGTGGTGGCCCTGGTGTTCTCTCTCTCTCTCTCTCTCTCTCTCTCTCTCTCTCTCTCTCTCTCTCTCTCTCTCTCTCTCTCTCTGTATCTCTCTGCTTGAAAAATAATAAAAAATAAAAAAATAAAGTAGTGTAATACATTTTAATGATTATAATTTCTCATCACATTAAAAGACTCATGACGTCATTTCTTTTGCATTCAATGTAAAAATCATGAACCACTGTTCTAAAAGCTTAGACTAGGAAACTTCAGTCAGTCCTCCTACTACTTCAAAATGGTCATAATATACATTATTGGTAATATTGATGCTTATTTATTTATATATTACTAGCAATGAAGGCTTTTCACTTATAGGAGAGAGTGCTTATTTCCATATTGAAAAAATTGAAATAATTGCAAGGATTATTGAAATAATAGCAATGCCTGGGGTCTGTGAATGTTCTGGAAAGCAGAATGAAAGAGTCCCCATCTCATACAAGTGGGTGATGACATTCTAGTGGCATTTCAGGCTTCCTCATGGATCACAGAGCAAGACAGAGATTTAAAAAGAAGATGAATGAGAAGGGGAAAGGGGAAGAGAAGGGAATGGAGAAGAAGAAACTTGGCAGGAGCTAAGCCAGTGCATCTCATTGACCACACTTTGATAGAATTTATATCAAAATTGTTGACTTTCCATGATAAAGATTTTAACAAAAATGAAAATAGTTTTCATTTAATTTGTATTTATCCTATGTCAAGATGACACATTCTAAAATTTAGCCCATCAAACTACCCACACGTTCAATTGATATGATCCCAAATTTAATCACTTATTTGGTTGATACCAGTATTTTAAGCACACTAAAAGAATAGATACAAAAATGTCTAATGTCCACTATTGAGCTATAAGTCGTGAACTTTATTATTAAACTGATTTAGACAGTTGAGATGATTTTAACGGTTTTGTCTTAATTTTGGCTATGAAAATGTGTTCATGGGAATAAAATATTATGAATTTATATCTAAATTCACAAAAGACATCTATGTTTTGCATCATATTTTCATGCCTCACTGGATAAATATTCACATATTTTGTCAATAAGTCATTCTACTGAACAATAGAAGTGACAAGAGTGTGTCAGGCAGAAATTCAAAGGGAGGTTTTTGTTTGCTGGTTGTTTGTTTTTCCAAGGTAGGGTCTTGCTCTAGGCCAAGTTGACCTGGAATTCACTATGTAGTCTTGGGGTGACCTTAAACTCACAGTGATCACCTTCCCTCTGCCTTCCAAGTGATGGGATTAAAAGTGTGCACCACCACGCTCAGCTAAAGAGTTTTAAGACATGAATTATGCCAGAAATAAGTCATACATGTCTTTCAAATATCTGCCATTGAAATTGGAAATTATTGCATGAATTAATGAAATTATTTGATGGTGATACATTAAACAATGTTATCTATGTCATTACAATTTGTGAAAAAAGAGAAATAATAGAATAAATAATATCAATACAAAATAGAATAGCTGTTTCAAGAGCCAAATTAGTCAGGTAAAAGAAAGACAGAATTAGACAACATTCCCAACTACTATTTACTAAGTACTTAGTAGCAGAATTTCTGAATTAAAAGAAGAACTTTGATAATACCGAAGGTCCAATACAGTAAAACAATTTCTACATTGGAAAATAGCCTGATCTCAACAAGAAACCGAATATGTCTTTCCTCTGAAATAAACCAATAAAATTGAATATTTCCATGTTCCATATGGGAAGAAAAAAAGTATCAGAAGATAGGAGTTGACAACATCCATCTGGAAGGAAGTAAAAAAGTAGAATTATGTTTTTTCCATAATAAAATATGTTATTATAGAAAAAAAATATTTCACACAAGCTTTATTTTAAATTCATCATTAAAATGATAAGCCATTAAAAGGATCAAATCCAAAATTCACTTCATCAATTCACCTATATTGCTGATGATTTTGGAAAGGAAGCAATTTCAATCCTATTTGTTTCTCTACCTCAGCAGATACTTCTGAGTTATACAGTCATTCTTGGCATAATCATTTAACCTAATGTTTCTCAGAACCACATTCTCCTCTGGGTTGATATGCTGGTGAAGTGAAATTCAACTTTATTCCAGAAATAATGAAGCAGTTTGGAGTTATGTGCTCTTCAATTTCATAATCCTCTAAATCTAACACCATTACATTTTGATCTCTTTTCTAAGATACGATTTATGCATTCCTTTGAGAAAGCCTCCTGATTTGCACTTCTGTTATTTATGATGTAAATTTGCATACTGTCTTTCTTCTGAAAAGCTTATGGCATTGAATAAAAACACTTTCAACTTTCATTAAACATCTGTCACAATCCACTGCTTAAAAACAGCAGGGGAGATTTATAACAATAACTGAACAAATATAATGGAAAAGAAAATAATAATAAATATTAACAGGAAGAAATGTATTATGCCATTATTCAATGTCCTCTGACCCAGTAGTGAAAACATATTAAATTTTATTTAAAATGTGTTCATTGCATGTAATTCATTTCCTAAATGATTTCAAGTGGGTGATTCTGAACATAAGGTATAATTTCTTATGCTTGCTTAGAAAATTTGTTGAAAGCTTTGTAGAAAATGTTTTACTATTTATATTCCATCCTGTAAGAAATTTGCCATTATTCTTTGTGTATTGAGAGCAAAATGTCAGCTGGCTAAACAATGACATCAGTGGCATAATTGTTGACAACCTCTGAATAATATTACCCATCACAGAGTCTAACTTTTGTGAAAAAAAA
>PVHP010050346.1:0-11842 GCA_004024765.1 Zapus hudsonius
AATTAGCTTTTAGGGCCACTACTCTAGGTGGCCCCCTTGGGAGGCAAAATCCAACCCTAGGTATTACTCAAAATTGCTTCCACTCCAAACCTGTAACATGTAACTGTCTCCTTCCCCACTGCCACTGACTTCATCCAATTCTCCCCCTCCTCAGGGGGACAGGCCACCAGCTAGAAGCTCCACTTGTGCTCCTCACTTAATCCTGCAACCAGAGTTAGTCAAGTCCTTCTCTTCCCCAGCACACACAGCCAGGAAGCAGCAGAGACAGCATCACTCACTGTCACCACCTCCGACCTGGCACATGCTCTGTATTCCTGCAGAGTCAGCCCACTGTCCACTTCCAGGAGCCTTCCTCTTTGATGATCTCCCCCAACCCCTCACACCCAAGCTTACAGATCCAGGGGAAGTTCCATCAAATGGAGGGAAAGCTGGCTCCCATTCATTCCCTTTCCTCCTTACATTATCAGGTTGTTGGTCACAGCAATGAGAAAGTAATACAGAAGGTTTCACAATTCTCTAAATAGCCTAAAATTCAATGATCTGTCCATTTTTAAAATTTTATGAACTTTACATGTGAATTATGCTTCAATATCATTTTTAAATAAAAGGTGAAAAGGCAAACTGCAAAGTACCATCACAAAAGAATATCTTTTGCATGCATGAAAACATTTTTTTGAGGCAGGGTCTCACTGGAGGCCTGGCTGACCTGGAACTCACTCTGTAGCCCAGGCTGGCCTTAAACTCACAGTGATCCTTCTACCTCAGCCTCCTACTTGAGTGCTGAGATTATAGGCCTAAACCACCACTCCTGGCTTACAAACATTTTATGTATAGAAAAAGAAGAGTCCCGGTTCCTCTGGGGTATCTTTAGCATCTCTCACATTTGGAAATCTTGTGCACCTGGCAGCTCAGCAGAGGCAAAGCCACGGCCACCTCTCTGCATGAAGTCTCCCGTCACTTGGGAATCTGGCCTGGGCATTTTTGCATCAGGATTGGATTCCAAGAGACTGAAAAAGGAAGATGTGACTTCTATTAAGGTCTGGACCTGAACTCATAAAGCACCATTCCTGACATATTTTATCACTCTAAGCAACTGAGAGGACAAGTCTGGATTCATGGGGAGCAAAAATCAACTACACATCTTCTGGGGAAGTCAATGGCACATGTGCTCAGGAATGGGAGAAATCTTTATAAAGATTTTATAAACAAAGCCAAGTGTGATGGCTCACACCAGTAATCCTAATACTGGGGAGGTAGAGGCAGGAGGATCAGGAGTTCAAGATCACTCTCAGCTACATACAAAGTTCAAGACCAGCCTGGGCTACATGAGACCGTGCCTCAAAAAAAAAATTTAATAAACACCACTCAAATGATAATAATAGGACAGGTTGTAAAAAATGTGTCAAAAACTGAAGGAGTGTTATTGGAATGACTGGTGTTGGAATGAACAAGCTTCTCCATTAACCTGACACCTGAATATCACACTGGATGCTGGTCAGTTAGCTGACAGGTTTTAGTGGCCTGTACATACTAATCACAGAGCTATACACAAAGAAGCTTCCTTCTTAGGTTTTCAACACATGATACAAATCTGCCCATACATTCTAGGGAGGGAAACAGACATATAAACAAATAGTTAAAACACAGCAAGCATGTTCCAGTAGAGGGGAAAGTACTAATGGCAACGTTGAGATTAGAGGTGGTTTCTTTGAGTATTTTTGTGTACATGTTCATGTGTGTGCAGTTGCATATGTGCATATGGAGACCAGAGCACAACCTCAGATGTCATTCCCCTATGCTTTATTTTGGGTGAGGGGAGTTGGAAACAGGGTCTCATGTAGCCCAAGCTGGCCTCAAACTTGCTAGGTAGCTAAGGATGGCCTTGAACTCCAGATCCTCCTGACTTCCATTCCTCAGTACTGGAATGACAAGCATGCCTCACCATGCTAAGCTTAGAGTACCCACTGCTGCAAATGAACTCCACATGCATGTGCCACTTTGTGTATCTGGCTTTAAGTGGGTACTAGGGAATCGAACTCAGGTCATTATGCTTTGCAGGCAAGCGCCTTAACTGCTGAGCCATCTCTCCAGCCCCAATTTTACTTTTTTTTGGAGGGGGGGGGTTTCAAGGGTAGGGTCTCGCTCTAGTCCAGGCTGACCTGGAGTTCACTATGTAGTCTCAGGGTGGCCTTGAACTCAGAGCAATCGTCCTACCTCCACCTCCCAAGTTCTGGGACTAAAGGCGTGTGCCACCACATCTGGACAAATTTACTTTTTAAAATAACAACATAGTAGAATAGCATACCATCTAAAAATCTGTATTGTAGCCGGGCGTGGTGGCGCACGCCTTTGATCCCAGCACTCAGGAGGCAGAGGTAGGAGGATTACCGTGAGTTCAAGGCCACCCTGAGACTACATAGTGAATTCCAGGTGAGCCTGGGCTAGAGCGAGACCCTACCTTGAAAAACCAAAAAAAAAAAAAATCTATATTGTATAAAATCATACCTAGGGGGCTGGCAAAATAGCTCAGTGGTTAAAGCACTTTCCTGCAAAGCCTAATGATCAGAGTTTGAGTCCCCAGTACTCACATAAGGCCAGATGCACAAAATGGCACATGTGTCTGGAGGCACATGAATCTAGAGTGGCAAGAGGCCCTCGCACACCCATACTCCTGCTTGTCTCTCTCTCTCTTCTCTCTCTCCCTCTCTCTTCTCTCTGCTTGCAATAAATAAATAAAATTATTTTTAAAATCATACCTAGGTTCAACTCTCTAGTTTTTCCACTTAAGGGCTGTGAAACAGACCTAGATGGAGCAAGTTCTCCCATCCAAGTACCATCCAGGCCTGAGCAAGATCAGACAAGACTGGGCACGTTCAGAGTGGCATAGCCATAGACTAGATCAAGTTCTCCAAGTTTCATTTTCTATATCTGTGAAATGGGGATGATAATACAAAGAATTCAATGAGATCATGACTGTGGAGGGCTCAGCAAAGTGCCCAGCACAGAGACAGAGTTCAATAAATCAAAATTATTATTACTTCACAAGTAATGCATGCTCACTGTAGAAAAAGTAGAAAATGAATATCTAATAAAATAGGAATCATGCTGTTTGTAATCTGCTTTCTTCCGCTTAGCAATGTATTATGACCATCTTTCCCTGTCAGTTTATATATTTCATACCATTATTTTTAGTGGCTGCAGAAGCTATAGGAGAGCCTTATAATTTATGGGGATCAATCTCCCATTATTGGACATTATTTTGTTTCCAATTTTGGGCTGTAATAAAAATCCTTTAATGGACACCCTTTTCTTTGTGCATATCTCTGGGTATGGCATTGCATTCAGGCAATCCTTCCTAAAGGCAACTGAAATCTCTGCGTACACAAGCTTTGGGGTAATGGAATGTCTTTGGGCAAGACACTTCAGCTCCCTCACATGCCTGTTCCTCATCTGTACAGCAAATACAAGGGTACTCCTACTTCACAGGGTGGCAGTGAGGACTAAGAACACAATGAAGAGTTGGAGAGATGGCTCAGAGGTTTAGGCACTTGCCTGCAAAGCCTAACGACCCAGATTTGATTCCCCAGTACCCACGTAAAGCCAGATACATGTGTCTAGAGTTCTTTTGCAGCTGCTGAAGGCCCTGGCTCACCACCCATTCACTCTCCGTGTGTCTGTCTTTCTTCTCTCTGTTTGAAAATAAATAATTTTTTAAAAAAGATAGTATTATTCCAAATATTAACACAGTTTTAAATTCAGTATCTCTAATTGTTATGGCATGTTTTTATTAATGTACTATTGCATAATATTTGCTGCTATTTTACTAAAGCTTTAGGCATTTACATTAATAAATGAAACTAAGTTTTTTTTTTTTTAAAGAGCATAATCAAAGGAGTTCCCAGCGGCTGGCATGTGGACAGGGTATCAGCAGCAGAAGACAGACACTCAAAAGAGGTGCATGAAGGCCACATCAGGTCTAGACCTCAAATGCAGGACCTAAAACAGCACTTGGCTTAGACGAGGCGCTTAGGGAGTTTGATTGGTTTAGTAATGGATAAAAGAAAAGACATGAAGATTCAAAAAGAAATGAAACTCTTCTGGAAGCAAGTGGCATTAGCAACAGCCTTTAGGGGTCCCCACAGGAAGAAGAGGAACAAGTCTGAACTGACTCTTCTGGGTTTCTTTTTTTTTTTTTTTTTTCTTTTTTCTTTCTTCTGGGTTTCTGAGGCCTAGCTCGAGGTTTTTATTTTGTCGTTGTTTGTTGTAGAACCTGGGTCTCATGTCTACTTGGCACTTGACCTCTGAGTTATGGCTCCAGCCTTTTTTTTTTTAAATCAGAATCTTGCTAAGCAGTTCAGAATGGCCCTCTGATCCTCATGCCTGAGGTTCCCAAGTGCTAAGATTACAGGTATATGCCACCATGCCATCTAACTCATGCCCCACTATTCAAAGCACAACCACTACCTCTGCCAGGACCCTGCTTCTAGCCACTCTCCTCCAAGACACACATGCTACAAGTATCGTTTTTGTTTTTGGCTTGTGGGGGGGGTGGATGTATAGTATATGCACAAGTATGTGTAGATGCGCACAGCCTGTTAGTGCGTGTGTGCAGGCTACAGGAGAACGTGGAGAGGTCCTCCCCTCACTGTGCTTACTTGAGATGGTCTCTGTGTATGGCATTCCACTTGGTGCCATTTTTTCCAATGAGACTGGCTGACCAATGTGCCCCACTGATTTTCCTGACTCTGCCTCTCCCATAAGACTGGGGTCACAGGCATGTGTGGTCTTATTTGGCTTTTTTTTCTTTTTTCTTTATTTTCTTTATTTATTTATCTATTTATTGGTTTTTCAAGGTAGGGTCTCACTTTAGCTCACTATGTACTCCCAGGCTGACCTTGAACTCACAGCAATCCTCCTACCTCTGCCTCCCCCCAGTGCTGGGATTAAAGACATATACCACTACGCCCAGCATTATTTGGCTTTTGACATGGGTTCTTTTTTTTAATATTTTATTTATTTATTGAAAGAGAGAGAGAGAGCGAGAGAGAGAGAGAGAGAGAGAGAGAATGGGTGCACCAGGGCCTCCAGCCACTGCAAATGAACTCCAGACACATGCACCACCTTGTGCATCTGGCTTTATATGGGCACTGGGGAATCAAACTCTGGTCCTTCTGCATTGCAGGCAAACGCCTTAACCGCTAAGCCATTTCTTCAGCCCTTGACATGGGTTCTGAAGATCAAACTCAGACACTCATGCTTATGCAGCAAATGCTCCTACCCACGGAACCATCTCTCCAGCCTTGGAATTTGTTTTTAGATGTTTGCTGAACATGAGCGCAACATGAGGTGACTCTAAGGAGGCTATTTGTGGGGCTGGGAGGATGGCTCAGCAGTTAAAGGCACTTGCTTGCAAAGTCTGCAGACCTGGGTCTAATTCCCAGCAACCCACTTAAAGCTGATGCAAGAGTGATATGAGAAATTGCTCAGTGGTTAAGGAGCTTGCCTACAAAGCCTACAAACCCGAGTTCAATTACATAGTACCCACGTAAAGCCAGATGCACCAAGTGGAACAGGTAGCAGCTGGAGGCCCTGGCAACCCATGCTTTCCTTTCTCTCTTTCTCCCCTTGCAAATAAATAAAAATGTTTAAAAAGAATGGTATAAGCAACTGGCATTCTTTTGCAGCATGCCCATACCCATATATACATTATACATGCATACACACACACAAATAAATAAAATTCTATTTAAAAAAACAAAAAGCCTACTTGTACCAAGCATGGAGACACGCGCCTGTATTCTCAGCACTTGGGAGGTGGAGGCAGGAAGATCAGGAGTTCAAGGTCATCCTCAGCTATATAGTAATTCCAGACCAGCCTGGACTGCATAAGACCCTACTTCTAAAAAAATTGGGAGGGGGGTGCACACCTTTAATCCCAGCACTGGGGAGGCAGAGGTAGGAGGAACACTGTGAATTCAAGGCCAGCCTAAGATTACAGAGTGAGTTCCAGATCAGTCTGGGCTAGAGTGAGACCCTACCTCGAAAAACAAACAAACAAAGTGGGGGCTAGAGAGATGGATTAGCAGTTAAAGGTGATTGCTTGCAAAGCCTGATAGCCTGGATTAGATTATCCAGTTTCCATGTAAAGCTAGATGCATAAAGTAGTGAATGCACCTGGAGTTCAACTGTGTAGCAAGAAGCCCTGGTGTGCCCATTCTCATTCTCTCATATTCTCTCTCGTCTCCCCCCCCCCTCATTGCTTGTGCTAGAATGTAGCTGGGAGCACTTACCTAGGAAGTGATAAAGCCAGGTTTCTACCACTAACAACAAGCATGTGCAAGCGCGAAGTAGGGACTTGAACGTGACTTGACTGGCCACTTCCGGATGGTAAAAGTGGCAGCATAACATAGCTTGGGGCCCACAACACTTCCAAATGACTTGTCTGCGTACTTGGCACCTTGTCCCTGCCAGGCCCCAATAACAGTGAATAAAGCCATCAAAGACAGTGCAATGACAGGGTGACGCAAAGCTATGAAGCCTCAAGGGACAACCGTCCCCTAAAGAAATGAAGGAGGAGCTTGGAACTAAGAAAGCAAAGGGATCCACTGGGCCAAGAGGTTGAGGGCAGGAGCAGATCGCAGGTAAAATGTGCAGGCAGGTGGCACTGAGCACTGGTAGCCACAGATGCAGGCTAGCAGGTGGGGTTCCCCAGGAGGGTCCTCGCTGCCCAGCCTGGCCCACAAAGCCCCAGTCTGCAGTGCAGCTGCCTCCCAGCTAACTGAAGCATCAGCAGCTCTCCTCACTGTCGGCACCCTGTGGCCTTGATTTCAAATACAGGGAAGGGGCAGGATTTCAAAAGCTAAAAATGATTGACTCTCTGTCCATGCTTCTCCACCATTAGCTGCAAGTGGAGCTCCCAAAGACTAGTGTCACTCTGTACAGCCAGACCAACCTAAGAGGAGCTCTGCAGAAGAGACCACGAGGTCCCCACTTCCTTCTGAAGGTCCTTGGGCCTCAGCTTGGCTCTGGGGCAAGCGCTGTGAGAGAAAGAACAGCTGTCAGAGGGCAGCACAAGCAGCAAGGAGCAACTAAAAACCGGGAGGTATTGCCTCTTGGTGAAGAGAGGAAAAGAGGGAACACAACGACCACTCTAAGCCCCAGTGGTTTCCAGGTCATTTTGAAACCACCTGTCCACAGACCTTCCCTCCCTCCAGAAAACCACGGCTTCTTGAGGGTGCCTGTGCAAGAATCACTTCTGAGGCGCCATAGCCAGGACACAGCGAGTGTTGAACTGAGAGCAGAAATGACAGGAAGGCCTCTGGTTCAAGACTGGGACGTGCTTTCCAGCAATCCCAACTGCCTCCAACAGGCCAGGGTGTCTGGGAGGAAGCATCCTTTGAGGGAAGGGCCCACCAGCAACAGAACATCCTCATGCCTGCAGAGGAACACAGGATAAAGTGCTCCCCAACCTCAGAGATGTCTTCTGGGACTAAGCCCCAGCTTCCTGAAGCAGTAAGGCGAGGCCCAGGAGAGGGCATGCGTGAGCACTGCTCAATTCCAGGAACACACAGCAAGCCACTACCCTGTCATCCCTTATAATCTTATCTGACAGTAGAGAAATCGGAGGCTTAGAGAGGTTCAATAACTTGTCAGAGCCAGACCTGGTGGCACAGGCCTGTAGTCACAGCCACCAGAGGCTGAAGCAGGAAGAGTGCAAGTTCCAAGGCTGCCTGAACTAACTATAAAGCGAGTTTAAGGTCAGTCTAAGCAGCACAGTGAGACGGGCCCAGAAATCAAAACCAAGCCGGGCATGGTGACACACACCTTTAATCCCAGCACTCAGGATGCAGAGGTAAGAGGATCACAGTGAGTTTGAGGCCAGCCTGAGACTAGAGTGAATTTCAGGTCAGCCAGGGCTAGAGTGAGAACCTACCTCAAAAAAGAAAATGAAAAAATAAAATAAAAATAAAAAGAGGGGTAGATATTATATAGCTTAGTGTTAGAGCACTTAACCTAGCATGTGTGAGGCCCTGGATGCAATCTCCAATACAATGAAGATAAATAAATAGTAACTACCAAAGCCATGTAACAAGTAAAAAGTAGAGCAGAAATACAAACCAAGACTATCATGCTGCCCGCATGCAGAGAGAGAATTCCTGGCCATGTAGAAGACAGCTCCAGGGCTGGAGAAATGGCTCAGCAATTAAAAGCACTTGCTTGCAAAGCCTGATGGACTGGGTTCAATTCCCCAGTACCCATATAAAGCCAGATGCACAAAGTGGTGCATGCATCTGGAGTTTGTTTGCAGTGGCTGGAGTCCCAAGTGTAACCATACTCTCTCTCTCTCTCTCTCTCTCTCTCTCTCTCTCTCTCTCTCTCTCTCTCTCCTCTCTCTCTCTCATAAATGAAAAATATTTTTTAAAAAAATAAGAGCTGAACATGGTGACACACGCCTTTAATCCCAGCACTTAGAAGGCAGAGGTAAGAAGACCGATGAGTTTGAGGCCAGCCTGGAACTACAGAGTGAGTTTCAGGTCAGCCTGGGCTAGAGTGAAATGCTACCTCAAAAAAAAAAAAAAAGAAGAAGAAGAAGAAGAAGAAGAAGAAGAAGAAGAAGAAGAAGAAGAAGAAGAAGAAAAAGAAGAAGAAGAAGAGGGACAGGGAGGGGGAAATGGGGTACCACCACAAGATTTGCTCATCCAGTATATTTAATTACTGACAATAAATATCTTAAAAGAAAAAGAAGAAGACGACAATGGCAGCTCCAGCCCTCTGCCGCTGAAGGCTCCAAGGGGAACAGTATTAACTGACTTCACTGCATGCTGATGCTAAAACTTCAAAAGTGTTCTCATATCTATAAGCCCAAAAGTCCTAAGCCAACAGATCCAGCTCTACGGGAAACAAGCTATTTGGAGCCATCTGGGCATCTGTTCTTTGGGAGCCAAAGGGCTCGTCTTCTCTTACATTCCAAAGAAGGAATACACAATAAATAATAAGAGGGGTCTGGAAAGTTCTCCTGAAGGAGACAACATCGGAGCTAAACAGTGTGGGACAGCAGAAGGGAAAAGACATTCCAGTCAGAGGAAAGAGACGAAGCCAAGGCAGAGAAGCAAGGAATGTGTGTTTAATCACAAGCCATCTGGGTTGAGAATATAATATTCCCATTGAACAGTGGTAGACACAGTGATCAAAGAGGCTAAACAGGGGCTGCTAAGTTATAAAGAACTTTGAATGCCATGCTAAGCAATCTAGAGCAAGCATGAGCCACTGAAGGGTTTTATAAGGAGCAATTATAAGATCAAGCCTTTGCATTAAGAGATCACCATGGTAGCAATTTAGAGGTTAAGGCTGGGAGACTGGAGGTGTGAAGGTGATGCAGGCCAGAGACTGGACTCAGGCAGACCAGTAAGCCAGGGCTCCTCAACCACAATTCCCTAAAGGGGACAGCTTTCCATCCTCTGCACCCCCAACTCAGACTGCTTTACAAGCTATAAATTCTATAGGGCCTCGCACATCTTCTTTCTTTTCTTTTTCTTTCTTTCTTTTCTTTTTTTGGCTTTTCGAGGTAGGGTCTCACTCTAGTCCAGGCTGACCTGGAATTCACTATGTAGTCTCAGGGTGGCCTTGAACTCACGGCAATCCTCCTACCTCTGCCTCCCAAATACTGGATTAAAGGCGTGCGCCACCACGTTTTCTTTCTTTAATGATACACCTATGGGGGACAGCAATGTTAATTCTAAATGCCTATTACGAAACTCACTGCCAGGCCCTGTGCCCGGTGCTTTGCACAAATAATCCCAGTTGTGTAACCAACAAGCCTAGGAGGAGTTTACCATAGTTTGCACCGAGGAGGAGGAGGAGGAAACAAACTGAAAGCTGGCAGTTGACCAAAGGGTCATCATCCAACTACTAAAGAGAGGAGTTAGCATTTCAACAGAGTTCAAAACCTGACCCAACAGAACTGCTCTGTTAAGCACTGCCAGGTTGAGTGGCGAGGGCCAGGGCAAGGCATGCTGCTGTCCCTGGCTTCTTGGAAGACCCGAGGTCTCCGTTCCTACGGGGAAAATGGATGACAGGCCTCCCTCCATAAGGAGCAATGAGGAGCGAGGAGAAAGCCCGCCAAACAAAAGAGTCCGGCAGGCAGGACAGAGCCCAGGCAACCTCCTGCCACAAAGAGCTAGCAAGGCGACCAGAGGGAGACAGAGCAGCAGATGCAAGAAAAGGGGCGGGGCTGCCGGGGCGGGGCGTGCTGTGGGCGGGGCTCCCGGAGCTGCGGGACCCGCGAGGGGGCGGGGCCGCGGGGCGGGCGGGGTCACGGCTGCGCTCAGGTCCCACAGGCTGGTTAGGTCACCTCCCCACCCCTCGATCCATACTCTCACTCCAGCAGGGTTGATCCGGAATCTCGATGGTGTAATCCAGCTCGGCCGAGGCCATGGCGAAGGTGCCGGGCCGTGGGCACAGGCCTACCCACCGGAACTCTCTCTCACTTGGCTCACCCGCGCCTCGCCCGCCCCCACGCCTCCGGAGCTCCGCCCACTCCCCGCCCCCTTACCCGGCACTGTCCAATCCCCGAGCGGCGCTCTGTGACCTCCCCCTCCCTTAGCAACCACCGAGTCTCTCCGAGCAGCACTTCGCTAACGCGGCCCCGGCAACCAGGCCCCACCCCTTCTGGTCTCCTGCCCTCAGCCATTGGTTGAATCTCTTGAACTGAGTTAACTATTGGTCAGCTGGGGCGCCGCTCAGGGAGAGTCCCCGCCCTCCTGTGGAGGTAGGAGTCACCTGGAGAGTTACAGGGAGAGAGGGAGGGTCTCTCCGACTAGCGTCGGGTCTCCGTGGAAGGAAGCCGGCGCCCTTGGACTGGCGGCGTCGGTGTCCGTCGTTCCCTCCCAGCCGCAGGTAGAAAAACGCGTCCTCCACCCGGGATTGTCGAGGTTGCTGGATGGGAAGAGATCCTTCCCTGTTCTTGAGGAGCTGGGGACTGCGGCTTTCTTGGATTTGTACGCACATCTAACATTTATTGAGACTGGGCTATGTACAGTTCCTTGGGCCCTAGGGTGAAGATCAAACTTTTGGCCGTGACTTTTATAAATATTTTCTTTGAATTTTTATTATTTATTTGAGGTTGGGATATGGGGGTTCTGGGGCCTCCTGTCTCTGAGCAAAGGAAAACAGACGCTTGCCCCACTTTTTACATCCAACGTGGGCACCTTGGGAATTGAACCCCAAACCATCAGGTTTTGCACGCAATCGCCTTTAACCACTGAACCATATTCCCCAGCCCCGATTTGTCTAAATCTCTCTTTTTTTTTTTTTTGTATAAATCTTAATAGGAGTGGGAAAAGAACCGTGAGGCAACTTGAATCCTATCCTATGCAGAGGATGAGTACTACAAAAGAGTAAGGATTTGGGGAGCTCAGAGTATGAGAGAAGATACATTCATGGTAAAGGGCTGGTTGTTGAGCTGAGCCTTGAATGACTTATGGTGTAGGGAAGGAAAAGGGCTCCTGAGAGAAGCTTAAAGAAGGGAAAGTAGGGGCTGGAGAGATGGCTCAGCAGTTAAGGCATTTTCCTGTAAAGACCTGAGTTTGATTCCCCAGGACCCAAGTAAAGCCACATGCACAAGGTGGTGCATGTGTCTGGACTTCCTTTGCAGTGGCTGGAGGCCCTGTTGCGCCCATTTTTTCTCCCTCCCCCCCCTCTTTCACTCACTCAGTAAATAAATAAATAAGGAGGAGGTGAAGGTGGTGGCACACCTCTTTAATCCCAGCACTCAGGAGGCAGAGAGGTAGGATAGCCATGAGTTTGAGGCCATTCTGGAGCTACATAGTAAATTCCAGGTCAG